>JAWLRI010000693.1:1767782-1813743 GCA_034781795.1 Crypturellus tataupa
GGGGGAATTGCCCTATTTCCCCTATTTGTAAAGGCCCTCAACTCTTGGCAGATGTTCTTTTGTCCCCCTCGACTCATAGCTCCACTCAGTCTCCTGCTCCTTTGTCCTGCTCTTCAGCCAGGCTGTGGGGGAAGCTCCTTATTTGTGAACTCACACACCTGAGCTTTCCTCACAAAAAGAAGGCAACCTAGTAAGTAAGCCATCATCATCAATCACTTGCTGTAGGCACCTGGTGCAGAGTTGGTGGCTAAACGCAGGTAACTAACTCCGCAGTATCTGGCTGGTGGTAATTGCTTACCATTTAAGGATAAATTGTCCTTGCTGTGATACTATTGCTCAGCTGGGGTGCAGGGTTGGGCAAGTCCGTCCTCTCCCCGCTGCCTGGTTCGTCAGTATGATCATCAGGCTGCTGCCTGCTGCTGAAGCTAATGGCAGTGCGCTGATTTTATATTTTATTTTATAGAGAGGACAGAGACCTTGATAAAACAATTTTGTTTCTCTTATTAGTAAGCTGGAAAAGTGCTTGGTGGTCTGCAAAAAATGTTTGTGTGGGGGCATGACTGAAGAAATTGTGTATATTTTGGCAAGCTGGTACAATAGTAACGATTCCTCAGCAGGTAGCTGAACTGAGAGCTACAAAGCACTTTTGTGAGAGATGAAGAGCTGCCAGCCTCTTACACCTTGCACAAGCAAGGTGAAGATACGGCTAACTGAAGAACAGAAGCAGTTAAAGAGTAGTACTCATATATGTCAGCATTTAATTAATGATGGATCCATTAAAACTAAAATGAAAAAAAGATAGCCACTCAAAGATCAAGGTTTTGGATTAGCTTGCCAATCAGCAAGGAGAGAGCCTGCCTGAAGGTGATTTAAAATGGAATTCAAATTGAGCAGTCCATGGAAAATATTGTCTGTCTTGGAACAAAATTTTTTAAAGAGAGCTAGGTGTTGACTTTTTTTCCTCAAGAGGAGATTTAAAAGTATTTGCTATTTGGTTAAAATGTGCTTGGTTTCATATTTTGATAAACCCAAGGTTGCGGTGATTTTGCTGAGATATCCAGGGACAGGAAGAGGCTATGTTTTTCCCTCCTTAATATGCACACAACTTCTTTTCAGGGTTTCTCTTGTTTTTTTTTTATCGTTTGTTTCTTTGTTTTGCTTTTTCCCCCTAAATTCTTGTGAAATATTGCTGATAAGGTTCAAAAATACTAGGAAAATAATGTCCTGGTTTTGAGAAGCTTCAGGAATTGGGGTGTCCTACTCACATCTAGCAGAAAGGTTGGGTGCAGTACCACTAGTAGTTCCTTTTAGTCTTGGCTTCCATGAGGCAAAAGATCAGAGCTGCCCAGGAATTAGCTAATTTTAGAGTGTTATTTAGAATGTTTAACACATTTGAAACAGACTGGCAACTTAAATGTAAACTGGCACTGTCTGGACCAGCCCATAGGGAAGTAGAGCACTAACGTAACTGATAAAGTGCAATGTTTATATGCTTTGTATTATTTGCAGCTGTACTATGTGGTCAAGAGAGGTTAATGTTTTTATAAAGAACTTAAACTGATGTCGATGATGTGACCAATAAAAAAAAAAAATACACTACAGCAGTAAATGTGGTGACTCATTCTAAATAAACTAATGTAAAGGTTATTTCTGCAAATTTTAATCCCACAAAACTTCCAATGACAACAGCAGATACTTTTTGCAGAAGTAACATGAACTATTTACCCATTTATTTCTATGTCATAGAATTAGGGTGTTCCTTTCATATTTTATGCATATATTTGTTGATGTTATATTTGTTAATTTTTTTTAACCTGCATTTAATATTTATTCACCCTTTTAAGGCAGCTTGTTTCTTCCTTGGGAAACTATTGCCCCTGATTGTTTGGTTTGTGTCAGCAGTTCATAGGTCTCAGGTTTAAGGGGTTTTTGTTTTTTTCTTTCCTAAAGTTATTTATTATATTGGTGATACTATCAGGAATAAAGTGATTAATAGCCTTTCAAGTGCCACGATTAGCTTCAACTAAAAAATTGAGATGATTTTGTGGAAAGAAAGGATATCGCATTTCTGAGACACAAACATATGTGGACTCTAAACTGAGTTTATGTCACTTGGTCTTTAGGAAGGTGTTTTCGGTCATGTGGGTTAGAAACTAACATTTTTAATCAATACAATTCTAAAGCATGAAAGATTAAACGCTAGAATTTGAATAGTCTGCATGGACACCATGTCCATTCCAAAGGCTTACTGCAGCATAAGGCTTTAGAATGATTATATTTCCATTTTTGTTCCATAGACAGAAAGCATTTAAAATGTTTTTTTTCAAAGCTATTTCCCCAGTATTATGGTGAAAACATTGTGGGTGCCTCTCTGAAGTGCTTGCTTACACTAATGCATATGGCACTGGAATGAAGAGGCCGGATTAGAGGTCTCTGCAGTTACAGGGCTGTAACTCCATCCCATTGGGATCACAGAGATGTGGTGGGATATTGTAGCACACCAGTCATGTCAACTGGACGGATAGAGGCTGTTTAGGAAGGGCAAGCTGTAAGGTGAGATGAGGTGGGAGGAAGAGTTGTTCTTCGGCAACAGGTCCAGACTAATAGACAGCCAAATGTGGGTTTTGTTGTCATGGGTGACTGCCTGCGCTGGAACAGGTTGCCCAGAGACCTCCATCCTTAGAAGTATGCAAAGCACAACTGGATGAGATCCTGGGCAACGTGCTGTACGTAACCCTGCTTAGGAAGGGGGTGAAAGGGGATTGGACTCCAGAGATTCCTTCTGATCTTGGCTCTTAGGGGATTCTGTGAAGAAATTTCAAAGAAATGAGAGGAAAGGCAAAGAGGAAAAGAGAAAAGTGAAGAAGAGAGAAGTATTTTTTAAGAAAGAGTGTATTTTCTACTCAGATGCTGAATCTATGTTAGCAAGCAATTAATTAATGTAATGCAAAGAGTTAAAATGAGTCCTTTGATTTACAGTGGATGAATGGCTGCTTAACCTGTGCAGCCAAATACAAGAACAGAAATCTCCCCAGTGACTGCAAGCTTCAGCATCAAGACTTTAATTATTCATAGAATAGTAATCTAGGTTTGATAGTACCATAGACAGTCATACACTCCAATCCCCCATTCAAAGCAGATCCAACTAGAGGAGGTTGCTCAGAGCTTGTCCAGATCAATTCTGAATATCTCTGAGGCAGGAGATTCTTGCTCTGAGGGCTCCCTGGGCCCTCATTCCCTCTGCTGAATTTTCTCCAGTAGGTCTGTCTGTCTTGTAACAAGGTGCCCCAAACTGGGAACATTGTTCCTGGTGCAGTCTGAGATGTACTGTATAAGAGAATATTGCTTCCCATGACCTGGTGACTCCACACTTGCTAGAACAGCCCAGTATGCAAATTGTCCTTCCCTGCAAGGGTGAACTGCTTACTAATAATAATTTTAAGGTTTTCCCAGGTCCTTATTTTTGCAAATCTGCTTTCTAGCCAGTCTGTGCGGTTGCATGTGGTTATTCCAACCCAGGTGCAGAACTCCACATTTGCTCTTGTTAAGCTTCGTAAGTTTCCTGTCAGCCCATTTCTCTCCAGCCCATTGAGATACATGTGAATAGCAGCGCCTCTCTCCAGTGTGTTGGCATGAAGAAGAACTGTCCCCAGTATGGGTCGCTGAGGCATGCTGGTAGTAACTGGCTATCATTTGGACTTTGTACTGCTGGTCAGAACCTTGTGAGTCCAGCAGTGCAGCCAGTTCCCCATGGAGTTCCCATATTCAGTGCATACCTTCCCAGTTCTGCTTCAAGGCGCAATGGGCATCTGAGTCAAAGGCCTTGCCAGAGTGAAAGTAGACAGCGGCATCCACTGCCTTGCCCCCGTCTGCAGTGCCAGTCATCTCTCCACAGGAAGCAATCACATTAGTCAGGCATGATTTGCCCTTAGTAAATCAGGGTTGGCTTTTAGCCATCATTTTGTCCTTCAAGTGGCCAGAAATGGCTTCTAAGAGGATTTGCCCTGTAATCTTCCCAGGGACTGAAGTGAGGCTGGCTGTAGCTACTTGAAACTTCCTTCTTGAAGACGAATGTGATATTTGTGTGTTTCGAAACGTACCCTGATCACCATGACTTTCAAAGAACAGCCTAACAGTGGCCATCTCCTTCAGCACCCTGAGGTGCATCCCATCTGGTCCCATTGACTTGAGTATGTCCAAATGGCTCAAGTGTTTCCTGACTCTCTTCCTCTATAGTGGATACTGCTTACATCCCACAGACTCTGCTGGGAGTCTCAGGCATCTGGGACAGCAGAGCACAAACCTTATTAGTAAGGACAGAGGCAAAAAAAGATTGAGTACGTCAGCCTTTTCCATGTCCTCTGACACAAGGTCTTTCTTCCTTAGCCTTCCCTTTACTGTTCATTTCCTTGTGTGACACATTATATTATTGTTTCATAGATAATCTCTTTGGAAGGCCCACTGTAGTTGAGCAGCATCTGTGTATATATTCTAAAGCAAGGCATGATTCATGCTTAGAAAATTTTCAACAGGACAGAAAAGATAAACTGTGAATTTTAAATAGAGCTACATAATGAAAAGGAAACAGTTTTCATGCAATAGATTAACTTGTGGAAATGAGTTCCATGAAGTATTTTAGACATTAAATTAGAAAAATTCTGTATGGATATTAGTGAAATACCTGATTATGCTAGAAGTTAACTCTGTCTGGGAAACATAAACATATACCTTTGCAGGTGTAAATCTGCCTGGGTGTCTAACTACTGTTTTAGAGAAAAAAAAAAAAGTCAACTTTTGTGTTCCCCTTAGCTCCTTTAGTTTGTCAGGCTGTAAGCAGTATCAGATACAAGACTTAGTCACATGAATCACCATCTTCGTCTAGGGTGGTGTGTTCTGTGTTTCACTGCTGGTGTAAGTGGTCAATATTAACATTTAAGGAACCCTTCAGCATTTTATAATCTCTTTTTAAAACACAGTTGTAGTCATGGGAAATTCCTTTCTGTAATTTCCCATCTTATGAGTGAGTGCACTCTTGCATCTTTGTGTTTGAGTCTCTAGTTACCAGAGGAGAAATAAAACCTGAAAAGCATGCAGCAGTTTTGGTACTCTCTGAAGTCATTTGGTACGAATAGAAAGAAATTCCATAAACTGAAAATATATAAGATTATTTTTCTAAGAGAGGAAAAGATTTTTTTCTTTGTTTTTTTTTCCTCTTTCCTCACTTACAAAATTGGTTTCCTTCATTAAATATTGTTTGACTGCAACAGAAGCAATTCTGATAAAGAATTATTTTTGTAGATAGTACTTTTGTAGCTCTGCCTCTGAACTCCCACAACTCAAATGATTTGAATATATGCAAAGAGTTAGCTGTTTGTGTGTATATACTGATGAAATCCACAGATAATTCCACACATGAAAGAGTTACTATTACTAGAGTTAGCATTCTCTGTGTGTTCACATTCATCTGACAGTTTGCTGAAGAGATTATACTAAAAATGATTCAATATCTCAATTAAATTTCATTTAAGTCCTGAGAGGCAGATGTTTTCAGCAAGCTGAAACAAATGGTAATGAAATAGATTTAAGCCACTGCCCACTAAATAGTAAAAATAATATTTGAACTGTGAATTCGATCAGTTTTTTTTCCAGTTACGAGTATCATATTTGGCAGTTACTCAGGAAATGAAAGTCTAAATATTCAGCCCATCATTTCCCAGGGTATTACTGCCATCAGTAGGACCTCCTCAAGGAAGACCCTGTTTTTGAGTGAACCCTCCAACGCATGTAGCTCCTGGCTCCAGCTGTTTGTACAGCTCTCATTGAGCACAGCAAGATCCTGTGTGTGTGTGAAGGCCTGTATAAACTGTAGGCCTTAGTCAGCAAGGAGAGTAAAACTATCCTGTACGGTATCCAGCCTGTCTGAGCTACAAGACAGCCTGGGTTAAGGGGGGCAGATGTACATTTTGCGGGCAACCCCTCCCCCCCTTCCCCCCCCCTCCCCAATCGATCAGCTGTAGCTTATTGCTTGGAAGTTATCGTCATGGTAGCTCTGCTGTAGGAGGGCCTCATGTCTAGGCTTCCTTGTCTGCTCCACCAGTATTGGCCAGGTTACACTGCTAACTGCTTAAATGCAGGGGAAGATTCAGCCAACAATTTTTTTTCCATTAGTGACTTAGTTGTGCAAAATGGTTGATGGGCAAAACCATGAAAGCAATATTTTGGGCTGACAAGAAGTGTTGGAATACAGCAAAGATCTAAGCTTTGTCTGAGGTGTAAAAAGGAGCTCTCTCTCTAGCCTAAAGCAGCTGATAGTGTATCTTGCTTATAGATGTCTTGGAGCCTGAATTGGAATCTAAAGGCATTTTTCCTTATGGGAAGTAACTTTTCTTTTTTGTTAATCTTCATTCTTGAAAGTATTTTCTTTTAGTATCTCCTAAATCTGTGCCTTTGGCACTGATTCTGCAGTGGTAGTTTCCTGGAAACTGAAAGGTTTTATGGTAAAGAACACGGCCTTTGTCTTTTGGGATATGCATGATATGCTCGTATTTTCAATCTGACTGGTGTGGTCATTGTATAAGGTGCCTGAGTCTTAAATTTGGTAGAACTGAAGAGCTTGTGGAAACGTAGCATCTCTTGCTGTGACAGAGGTGAGAATCCTAAAGAGTGTGTGTTACGCGTAGGCCTGTGCAAGGTGCCCACAAGGGAACTCGTGTCAAACTGTGGGGGTTCCAGCCCTCTGATGAGCTGTGATACGCAGTGTGTCATCAAACTGGCAATGTCGTAGGGTGGGCTCAATAAAAGAGCATAACTTTATAAGGTGCTCAGAGGTCTCCATCATCTTTTGAAGTAAGTGCCATCCTTTTCATTTGCCTCATTGGGTTAAAGAGGTTTTGTTCTGTGACTATTTTTCTTTTTTTGGACGCTGTGTTTTATGGAAATACTCTGCTATTACAATAAAAATGTTGCATTCTGTGCTGCGTCCATCCTGAACAATGGAGAAATAAGATAGTTTTGTCACCTTTCTTCTTTGCAAGGATAATTGCCAAGTAATCATACTTATTTTGCTGTGGGATCTATTATATTGAACGTAATAATTTTTCTAATTTTCAGATCCTAGGGAACTTTGCAAGGTTATACTGCACTTTGTACATAGAATTAATTGTATTGTTTTACATTATTATTGCTAATATTCCTATTAACCATCTGTATCTTTCTTTTTGCAGCTTGGGTCCTGTGTTTGCTTTGTTTGTACCATTTTACTGCTCCATTCCACGAGTGCAGGTGACACAAGTATTAGGCCATTTTTCTATCACAAACAAGACACTGGTCTATATACTGGGTTTACAGGTATGGTATGTACTTGCTTGTTCATCTTTTATTGAATTGATAACCTAGCAATTAACAATTTGGACCCATGTGAGTGGCACATATATTTAGCTGTGTCCTGTCAATTAAAATACTGAAAAATTTATCCTTCTGCTATTCAGTATTTCTACATGCTGAAGTAGTGAACAAAGTATGTGTTGTTCCATTGTCTTGCATGGCAAAATATAATGTGCAAGTTCTGTAATTCCTTTTATTTTGGTTCAATGAAGTGAACCAGGTGAAAATGGTGGGAACCTGCTGCTGAGGCATTCATCTCTTTCACCTTTGTAATTTGCTCTATTTTATTGGTTTTGTTTTCCCTTTGTCTATTAGATCTCAAATTAAATGAACAGAGTACACTACTTTTCTGTGGTAAGAGTGTCTGTAAATAAAATTATTAAAAATTTGGCTAAATTGCACTCCTGTGTAAATTAATATTGTTTTTATACAAAGTATTTCCATGTGACAGGTAATTGAAAATATTTTTATACAGAGCGCAGCAATATCAAGGAGTGTTACCCTAAAATATAAATGGAAAAACATAAATGCTTGATAGAGACATACAGTAGTTGTTTAAGAAAGCAAAAATAACCCCTACAGCCTAGAAATGAGTGGATGGCTGTATCACAAGGTGAAATATGGAACAGAAGGCTTGCCACCTTATGAGAAGTTATACTCATTTTTATACGTTCCAGGGACTCAGAAATAGCTCCAAAAACTAGCGGAAAGCACCAGAAGTACCTGAGGAGTAGTAGAGGGTATTTTAGAATGAATGGTCACTTTCAGAACATTGATTCATGCTCCACCTGCACATCTCATTCATCCGTTTGCTGTGGAGCATTGGGATTGTGTTGATTTCTACTCTAGCACCGGCCCTCTTTAGATTTTTCAGAAGTCATGCTTCCTCTCTGCTGAAGCCATCGCCATCACTACTATTTCTGTTGAAATAGTAGTATCATCTGACCTTTGTTCCACTGTATCCCTTTCCTTTTGCTTTCTTACATCTACCACTTAGGGATCACTAGTTACTAATTATTCTGCCTTTGCTGTATTTTGCTCTGTTTTATACCTAACAGTTGCGGCTGTCACAAAGGGAAGCACATCTGCCTTCTCATTTATAAACTCTATCCTTATCTCAAGCCACTCTTTCTATATTCATGAGTCTAGAGGAGATATTTTCATGACTCAGTCTGCATCTTACAGACTTACCTTTGTAAACAGCTTTCAGTCTAATTTTGAATCTATTTTTCCAGTTGATAATAACCTTCTCCAGATGATTAATCCCCTCTACTTTGCTAAAAGGGATGGGCCACCCTGTTGACTAAGTAGACTTTTTGAAAATGTACTCAACCCACTTCTGTCATTTTGTATCTATAAACATTCCACTGGGAGAGAACTTTATATCTTTAATTCTGACATTCATTTTTGGTCTTTCTGTGGCTGCCTGTCTAAGAGCTTCACTTGCGCTGCCTTCCCCTACTTGGAACTCTTCTCCTGCTGCTACTGCTGAGTCATTTCCTTTGCTTCAGTCTATCTTCTAAACTTGTTTTTCAGTGCAGCCTATAACTTACATCCTGTTATACATAGTATGTTATATGAAAATAAAATGTATTGTTCTGTAGAAAGAGAACAATTGTTGGATCTCTGTGTTTTTTCCACCTCTGCTATATCTAGGATATCTCTTTGTTGAACAGAATTTCCACAGAAATGAGTGTTTGACTTTTCCCATTATCATGATAAATATAAACCCTGTATAGTACTGCAATACAGTAAATCAGACAGCAATCACTATGTTAAATTAAAATTTAAATCATTACTCTTATCTTCTAGCTCTTAACCTCTGGTTCCTACATCTGGATTTTAGCCTTAAGTGGATTGGTAAGTCTACTGCTTTAAAAACCATGTGATGCTTAAAACACTGTGCTATATATACAGTACCAAATATTTGAACTCAAAAAAAAAAAAAAAAAAAAAAAACTAGGACTGCTGAGTTATGTTTGGCATTGTAACAGTACATAGAAAATTTTTGTCTTCAATTCTCGAAAGTGTGAAGTGCTGGCTGCTGCTAAACAGGTAGTAAAAGAATTGGCTAATATTTGTAGGTTGCCAATGCTTTCTGACCTCATAAAAAATATTTTGCAGCTTCAGACTCTCAACTGAAGTGAAAATAATGCGGAAATGGTAGAAATACTGATTTCAATAGCATGGTCTTTTATATCCTTTATTTACCTGTTGTTTTATTTTTATCAGTTTTCAGCATGTCTCAAACTGTTCCTCCAGAATGCAGCTCCTAGCTGCTCTGTGAGGACACCGCGTTTGGCCGTTCTCATGTCTCAGTGTTTGCAGCGCAGCCGTTTCGCACTGTCCAGCAGCAGTGAGAGTGCAAAGGCACTTTCCTCACCTCTTTTAGATAACAGTGGTGTGGCCTGTCTTTTTTCTTTTTCAACTATGGTCTTAGCACTAAAGCATTCAGAGTACTGAAACAGATTGTATTGAATCTTCTAGATTATTGGATACTAATTAGCTGCTTGTGATATTTTGTATGTTTACAAGTGAGGAGCTCTAGCTGTGATTTTTTGCACCAGAATTTTCTTCATTTTTCAAACACTGAGAAGTGCTACTGCTTCCAAAGCAGTTCACTGCTAATTTATGCAGACTTATGAAAAATTTTTAAATTGCATGTTTGCTGCTAGAACCCACTAATTCCAAAGTAGGTAAACTCAGAGTGACTATGGACACTGTCTGTATTGCTGCCATAATTCAGTAGTTCAGTGTCTTACCAGTTCCACTGAGTGCTCCAAAGCATTGTGTGAGTATTGGCAGAGCAGCCAGCAGAAAGGACAGAGCTGTGAATAGTGAAGCCTGCCCAGCAGTCTGGCCATACCACAAGTGTAGGTGAAAGCAATGAAGCTAACAGCCTCGACTTTCTCTATCCTGGAGATTAGCCCAACGAAGGATCTGTGGCTTCCTCCAAACACTCTGCCCTTCCTGTTCCTCTCCTGGCTCTTTTAATAGCCCTTCCTTTAGAACAGGTGTTCATTAGGAAGGAAAGGAAAGGCCTTTAACCCCTTCTTGCTTGGGGCCAAGAGCTGTGCGGTGTTTGCCTATGCAGATTATCCAGTTCTTATTTTAATTCTCTTGTTAATGTATACTTTTCTTCAGATGCATAATATAACTTTGTTAGGATTCCTTTTCTTATATCATCTTTTTAATTTAAGGTTTACAGTATGTTTTAAATAGATATATGTCCACAGAAATAAGCTGAGCTTTCTCTGAGTTACAGTAAGCTTTAAAAAAAGATCATGTAAAGTTTTCATATTGCTGCACTCCCCCTCTTAACTGATAGCATGATTTAAGTCATCATCAGACACTGGTGTTTTTTCAATCTCAAATTCTCCTGCAACAAGCAGAGATCTGCAGTCTTCTGCACTTTTGCTAAGGTTACAGTTTGGAAAAAAGTTTAGGACATTTTTAACACAGTGATTCTATCAGACCTCTTTGAATAGTAAGCATTCATTTCCTCTCTATATAAAGTGTGTGTGTACATATGTGTGTAATATATATACACATGCACATAGGTCTCATAATTTGGAGTCTTTTGAGAAAGCAGATAAGGGAATAAAGTTTTAGAAAGTTTTAAAGGATCTAAAGAGAAATATGAACTATGCCCTTCAAGCACTGGAAGCCTAGATACTTTTATTACATCTGTATGTGTACAATTACAGAAATACATTGGGTATGAAATGCATGTTGAATCATTTTGACAACTGATATATTTTTGGAACTGATATTACTGTTACCTACATGGCCTACTGTATCTGTGGTGAATCAAATTTGCATGTATTTACACAGACATAGTAAATACATGAATACCGAGTCAGCTAGGTGTGGGATTTGGTTCACTGCCTACTGGAATCTTCACTGTCTAAATTTTTAGCTCTTCTTTAGAGGATAGCTCTTAGACTTGCATGTGACTATATACTGTGCTGTTCTGCAATTTAGCTGTTGTTGCACTTGTGCTTATCTGGAGTACGACATACAGTTGTACAATGTACCGGCACAATATTTGAGTTGTCAGTTCATTCACTTCAGGATCTTTCTAGTTTAGGCTTATTTAAATTCTCACGATTGATATTTTAACATGAAATCTGTTAGTCTAAATGATGACTGGCTTTTCAAGTAGAAGATGTGGCATCAGAGAGATTTTTTTTTCTATTCATGCTTGTTAGTGCTCTTAAATTTTTGTATAAATTTCAGTCAGGTGTAAAACAGCTTGGACTTGTACCTCCTTGAGTTCATGTTTTCAGTGAGTTGGAGAATCAAAGAAGTTCTGGTGTTTGGTGTTCAGTGTTCGCCTTCACTTTAAGAATTGTCTTCCAGGATTAATTAACTTTGAATGAACACCCTTAAATGACACCCTTATGAATCACACCATTAAAGGCAACTTCCTTACTCTCCTGCTTGCAACTAGTTTACCTCTCAGTTAACTCTATTTTGGTATGGCAGGATGGACCTCATAATAGCAATTGCTAATATGTTGTGTAAAGCTTGCAGTGTTAACCTGTGATGTTGAAGTTCATTTACAAAAAAAAAAAAAAGAAAAAGAAAAAGAAAACAAACCAATTTATAGATTATAGATTTATAGTCTAGCCTTGTTTAGTATGATAGGTTTTTTCTTATTAGTATCATAAAATAAGGATGTTTTTGATTAAAGATACAGATTTCCATTTGACTTTAAGCCAAAAATTCTTTGAATAATTGTTTACAAAAGGACAGACTTTACTGTAATGAATATTGCTCAGTTCACTGCATCCCAGAAACAATTTTCTTACTGGTTTTCTTTAAAGCACTCAAAACACTTTAGAAAGTTGTGTCTGCTTATATGTTTCTTTACACATATACACATCAGTCCATCTTCCCTCCCTTTTTCCTCCCTTAACAGAAATGTCAGCTTACATTTTGCTCTATTCCTCCACTCCTGCAAGTTTTGTATTTGAGGGGGCAGGTCAAGGCTCATTCAATCACATAGCCTGTTCAAGAAATAAACTCAGGTCAGCACTAGCAGATGAAATACATCTACTGGGATGAGCAGTTCCCTCCATACTTTCATGTAGTATTAGCATCACATGAGCCAAGGTTTCTGTTACCTGTGGTGTTAGGGCTCTATTTCATAAGGGCAAAATGGCTTTCAGGCCTTCTTCCATTTCAGTCACGCTAGTATTGAAGATTCTTGCTTTTTAGCTAGCAGTTTGTTTGTTGATTTGTAAGGTGTCTTGCACTGCAAAAATTTCAAAATTTGGACTAGGTGGGGCCTCTGTGAGCTGTCTTCAGTCTATGTGAAGTTCCCTTCAAACCTTAGGGGGAATGTAAATTGCTTTAACCTTACAAATGTTCTTTTTTCCTATTTACTTTGCATGTGTCCATAAGCCAAGTGGAACAGCTTTCCAAAGTGTGCCTGTGCTACCTGGTAACTTACTTTCCTCAGGCTGTGTGAAAAGTTAGACATTTATACTTCAGGTGCTGGAAAACTGTAGACAGTTGGTATGTTAGAACATAAACTTAGAGGCTTAAGTTTCAAATAGAAAGTTTGGGTAATATTGAGTGTTTAGTTTAATTTCAGTTGTGATTTTTGAGTACTTTAGATCTTATTCTTGATTTTCAATCTGCTGGCTTGGATTTACATGGATTTACAGATGTCAGTTGCTAAATACTCAGTGTGCTTTGGATTTGAGTTTTCAGGTCTGTTTTATAAGAACTTTATTCTTTCTCTCTGTTCATTATTTGTTCAGCTGATATGTCTTTCCTTGGAGACATTCCTGTCTGTGACACGTTGTCCCTTTTGGGGCAAGATGTGACCAGTCTATAGAGCAAAATATTTAAACTGCATATTCCTTTTTTTTTTTTAACTCCTTGATTTAATAGTAAAATTACATACTTAATAACTGGAACTGGCCAGACTCAAAAATAAATGGTTTTATTGCCCTTCTTTCTCATTTTACACATTTTCTTATGTAATTTCAAACAATCTGTATTTAATTTTGTTGTTACATTTTTTGCATTCTTTTTACTCCACAATGAAGTATTCACACATAAAATATACTCTCTTCTGCATGCTTGAAATTACCATGAAATCATTGCCAGTTTTCCTAAACAGAATCTTTGCCCAGAGTGTGATAACGCTGTTATCAGACTCTGTGTACAGTTACCCCCACATTCATATCCTGCCACGTGTCTTTTTTTGTCCTCCAGATATTTCATATTTAGTCTTACATAGAGCTTTAGTCAATGTCAAAGTATGTCAGTTTGTCAGAGTGTAATCTTCCTTGACTTCTGTGTAAATAAATAGTAGTTCAGATAATTTATATCTAGTTCAATTATCTTGTGGGCTGTTTTGATGACATAGAAGAGGATCAGTCTAATATGAGTAAGCCTAAATTAAAAAAAAAAAAAAAAAGCTATGTGTTATCTGTTTTTTGAAGGGTCATCTATAGCCAAACAATATTTGAACTGGGTAAATAAAAGCTAATGGGTGACCATGAATAAAATCACATTTTTAACTTTTTAAAAATTTAAGTTATGAAGAGCTATGCTGAAGGCAAAATTTACCATAGCATTATATTTAAATAATACTATATAATTAAATGATACAATCATATTTTGAGTATTGTGTAAAATAAAATCTACTGCATTTAAGATAGCATGAATAGCACTCTGAAAAGACTTCCAGTGCTTTTTTTTTTTCATTCTGAGATTTTCATCCAAATGCCTGATAACAAACTACTTCACAGTGTATTTTTGACTTTGAAAAGCGGGAAAAGAGGGGCTTGTCCTTAACAGTATCTCTTAAACCAGAAATAATCTTGTACGTATATTTTAGTCTTCTAGTTAGCAAAAAAAAGTAGAAATTTGATTGAGACATAGTTGTGAAACAGCATATTTTAATCATTTTAAGTGTCAAAAAACATAATCTTATTGCTAATTGCTGTGGATTCTGCTCTAAAGACTGTAGCAAATGCTTGTGCTATAGAAAAAGCGTGGGTGAAAACTACTGACCAGGATAATATTTGAAGACCTGATACTCAAACAAGTAGCCTTGCTGATACCAGTCTGATATTGCCTAATTAAAGGTCCCGTAAGTGTTTTCCTTAACAAGAATGTCTGTGTTATGTGTAGCTGCTGTGATTCACCAGTACTGTGTACCAGAGACAATGTGATAAAACTCAGTGAGCTGAGCACATAAGCTGTGAAATGCATAGTCTAAAATAAGAAATGGAAAAGCAATAAGATAGCAGAGATCAGGGAATGAGAAGGAAGCATTTGTCTATCCTATCTAAGCTATTTGGATGCTAATCTCACCCCAAAGTAATGGTTAGATGTCTGCATGTGAGCTACGGTCAACATGCAGTTGAGTGGCTGCAGACAGCTTCTTCTGAGCTCCTTTCGTATGTTCCACTGACTTTATTGCCTTGATCTCCTCTACAATATATACACTGTATATGTGGTATAGCTCAGGCACCTTGCCCATGTCACAGCAGCTCCATATAAGCACCTGACCAACAGCACTTACTCTCCCACAACAGTTAAAGCATCTGAGAAGAAACATCTCCGGTATGCAGGAGGTGTTTGTGTGGAAGTGAGGTGTCAGTTGTTAGTAGAGAGGGTAATACAAGAATTTCTCATTTCCAGAATAAAGAGAAATTAGTTGGAAAGGAGGGGAGAAGGTTATACAATTTGCCTTTCACTTTTGCTGTTTCTTTTTCAGATTTGAAGAATAGTTTGTGACCCCAAAATCTGGTCTACTTTGTCAGTTTTACTAGTTGGTTTTGTAAGAGGTTTTGCTTCTAATTATGAACCTTTCCTGCCCTGTGCTTTTACACCATTCTTACTGTAGCTGAGCATGGGACAAACTATGGCCTAGAACTATGGCGTACTTCACTGATTGCAGAAGGATTCTAAGTGGTTTTCTTGCATGTGTACTTTGGAGGCGTCTGCCATACAGTGAGATGATTCACATCTTAGTAGTATTTTTTTCTCTCTTTTCTCTACAAAAACTCCCTTAAACTACTAACTCATAGGTAGACTTTTAAGTTGTGGATATCTACATGAAGGCAGATAAATCCAGTCATCATTTTTTTAATGTAAAGAGTTTTAGTCAATATGTTGATGATCGCTTACAGAGCTCTAGCAGAAACTTGTCATTAATAGTGTTGAATACTGTGTTCAGGTTTGGGCCCCTCACTACGGGAAAGACATTGAGGCCCTGGAGCGTATCCAAAGAAGGGCAACAAAGCTGTGAAGAAGCTGAAGCACAGATCTTAACGAGGAGTGGCTGAGGGAGCTGGGGTTAGTTAGTCTGGAGAAGAGGAGGCTCAGGGGAGATCTCTAGAACTACCTGAAAGGAGGTTGTAGAGAGGTGGGAGTTGATCTCTTCTCCAAAATAACTACTGATAGGACAAGAGGTTAGACATTAGGAAAATTTTCTACATGGAAAGAGTGGTGAAGCCTTGGAACAGGCTGTCCGGGGAAGTTGTGGAGTCACCATCCCTGTCAGTGTTCGAGAAACGTGTAGATCAGACACTTGGGGATGTGTTTTGGCAGGCAGGGTGTTGAGAGGCCTACGGTTGTCCTCGATCTTGAAGGTCTTTTTCCAACCATAATGATTCTATGATTAAGTCACAAGTTTAAGAGTTGAAGTACTATGCTGAAATACCAGTACACTGATGCCTGCAAATATGCAAATAACTGAGATCTGATAATGTTTGTGCTTGGCAAATAAAGATAGTATTGAAGGACTTGAAGAAAAATATTTCAATATATCTGGCAAATTCATGACCTCAGTCAACTAGTAAGGAAGTTGAAGAGAATTAGTCTATTATTAATAGAATCTTATTTTTCTAACTTTTACAAAAGTTTATACTCTTTAGCAGCTTTCTCTCCAAAGAAAACTGAAAGAAAATGTTTTACTGTGTTACATATACCACTGCAGGTTAGAACTACTAGTTGAATACATGCATGGCAGTTTATTTGCTGGATGGTTTTGCCATGCTTTCTCTAGGCTTGATGAATGATAAGTTTCTCTAATCAAGAGAAATAGAGAATTTTGAGGTAACCGTCAGCACCTCATTTTGACTCTAGTTATTTAGAAAGAGCTAGGAATATGCTATGGACAAACTAAACATTAAGTACAAAACTCTCATGTCAACTTAATACCATTACTTGCTTCAGATTTATTCATATCTGAAAATAATAAGTCTTGAATACATATGATAAATATATTTGAATTATTTAGAAGCAAAAATAGAGCATTTGCTGACTTTGAATTCTGTCAGACTATTTTTTTGACTTACCATTAAGCAAAATATTTTTCAACATCATTTTCTGCACCAATTACCATATGTTTTCTTTGTTTGATGTTGTTTTTTAATGTTAGTCAAGTAAAGTGATTCACAGTGTTTCAATTGATAATGGAGCATATGAGTCTACATGTCGTGTAATATACTGGAAAGCTTCCATTTTTGGTTTACCTAATGAAAAAGAGAATCTGCAGCTAGTTCCTTTTTCTGTAAAAAAAACTGAAACTTTGGAGGGACATGAGGGAAACGGAGGGGAAGTTGGCCTTTCTTACAGGGCGGGAGGAGGTTAGGAAGTTTTGTGTGGAGACTGGTAGTAGCACATGATGTCAAGCAACTGAAAAATAAGTAAGTGTGCTTGTTTCCTGTGGTGTGCCAAACCATTTAAGGCATACTCCGTTTCTCTGCTCAGCACTTTTTCTTGATCAAACACTAAAGATATGTTTGCTAAGACTGTAGGGTATGATGGTGTGACTATAATAAAGTGACCTAGATACATTTTATGTTGGCAGCTAAGAGCATTTAGTGATAACAACGTGAATTTAACTGCAGTGTCTTTCCACAGTGACTTTTTAAGAACTCGGAAAATCCTGGATACTCGCAGCTTTAGGGAGGGTAGCCCTTTAACCCAATGTACAGTGTTCAAGTTGGGGAATAATGAGATTAACTTTACTCTGTCAGTATTTTGGACCTTAAAACTGAAAATTGACTACATGTCTCTAAGATGTCTTGTTAAGGTTGCTTTGTAAAATGATAGATACCAAGTTCTGCCTGTGAACCGCTAAAGAGGAAGTTCTTTGAAAGTACTTGACATCAAAATGAGTGTATGACACTAAACCAGACTGAATCACAAGACCTGCTCTAACTGCTAGTGTCTCCATTCTGCATTTATTGGAAATATGCAGATGACTCTTTCTTCCTCACCAGAGGAAACTTCTTGAAAATGGGTTAAGACCGAGCCCAGTGATGTAAAGTTTCCAGTGCTTCCACCTCATAGCTTTATACCTGCCACAGAAAATCAAGGAGAGGACGGAGGCAGAGTGACACTGAAATCCTGATGAACACATAGGTAACCAGATGACTTTAGGCAGTGTATGTTTAATTAACAGCTTTCACAGCCGAAGGTCTGCAGTAAGCTCCTCTCCCTGCAGCTGTACCTTTCTCCCACCGTACCACTTGTGCTGTCTTCCTTCCCCACGTTTTTCGTTTCAGATTTTCTCATGAGCCTTCCGTTGCTTTACGTCTTGACTTTCTTCTCTGCGGGCTCCCAGGGCCCATGTTATGTAATAGGTTTCCGTCTCGGGCAGGACAGGGAGGAGCCAGGGTGCTAATCTGCTGCAGAGGAGCAATGGGGGCAGCAGCGGCCGCCACCTGCGCCTGGTTTTGTCGCGCCAGGCGCACTGCTTAGATAAGCTAGGCAGAGCTGGGGGGCAAGAGGCAGCAGCCATGTGTGCCAGTCTCACTCACGGGGTGCAGGCTTGACTGGTTTGCGTTGCAGCAGGGCCCATCGTCTATGTCCTGTGTTAAGGCTTTTCCTCTGGCTAAATCTTGTCAAATGAGTAGCTGCCTCTGTGGAGAGGGATATGAGAGTGCTGTTGCTGGTGCATTGTTGTCAGTGTTTTCAGTACACTTTCCCTCCTGAGACAAACAAGTCCCAAAGCACTGACACTAAAGGCATGCTGCTGATACCTCTCTTGCTGTATTTGTATCTCAAGTTGATAGGAGAACGATTCTGTTTGCGGTTAGTGTGTTCAGACACGTGTCAAGATTTGTCATACATTCAGTGATGAGATGTAGATTTTCCTATCACCACTTGCTTTGTTTTTGTTCTCGTGACTTTCTCAACTTGGTCGAGTTTGAGGGTGCTTGGAAAGCCTATGGCTGATAAGAGTGGTACAAATGCAGGGGGCCACATGGTAGGGGTGAGGGAATGTTTACATATGGTATTGGACAAAGCATTGCAGATAAGAGCACCGTGTCTCCCCTGCCTTTGCGTGCCTTGCTGCAGCTAAGCAGCCGCATGGCCGGGTATGCATTCCTGGAACAAGGCACTGCCTTCCCCTGCAGCCTGGTGCTGTAGGGGTTATTTGTAGGTTGGTGCTGTTTGTTCTTTTTGCATCTAAGGAATCCTTGGATTAAATGTACATGTAATACTTGCAGCCAGGGTTAGTACTTCTCACTCCCATAGAAATGACTTCTCAGTACCTACAGATTGTAGCTTATCTTGAGCAAGATGTCAATATTTAAGTAAGCCAAAACACTATCTTGAGAGCTAATACTTAGCTCCTAAGGTGCCTTCTTGGTATGGCAGATACCAGAAGTCTTATGTACTAAGGGCACGTGTGTCACAGAAGTGATAGGAATATTACTCCACCTACTTACTCCTATAGTACTATCTTAGTCTCTCTATGGTACTGTCTTAGCCTGCAGTTAGTGTGGGCAGGTTTTGGTCCCAGGTTTACAGTTCTCATGAACAGTTTCACTAGAACTGAGGAAAGAATCACTGAGGCAGTGAAGAAGCTGCTTTTCCAGTGCTCTGTCATCTCTGGGATCAAATCAGGACCTTGCTTTGAATACGGACCAGTTTTGTTAAAAGCAGCCTTCGCTCCAGTGGCAGAGATGGTGGCCCTCCTCTTATCACATGCCATTTACCACCTCCAGCTATGCACAAAAAGATAAAACACTTAAAGGCTGTTTTAAGGCTGTTCTTTCTCTTTTTGGAATTGTAACCTCTGTTCACTGCTATATACAGCACTGAGAACAGTCATGAAAGATGAAAGTAAAATAAAAATCAGCTTGTCTAAGCAGGTCTCTAGTATATTTTTGCGAGAAGTCTCATTATCTCACAGCCCTCTAAATAATCCAAGAAACGTCCCACTCCCAAAGACTGTTGGATTTTTTTATGCCATCTGCTATTGTACATGTAACGGTGTCTTCTGTATGTTCATACAAATGTCAGTGAGATAAAATAAATATCCCCAAATAAATAAAAAACTTAAATAGTATTCTCTGTATTCCTTTTAACTGTACTAATTGGAATTAATAGGGAGTACGTGCATGTGAATATTTTTCTTTTAGATAGGAGAAGGTCATCACAGGGTCAGAGTTCCTTCAGTGTTACATTTTTTTCCAAAATACTGTGATTTGTGATAAATTGTTCTCCTGCTCCCAAGAATGTAGATCGAATTATTTTGGAATACATCTGTGCTCTTAGATTTAACTCTAAATGATAAGGGTTTGGATTGTCCTTACTAGAAGGGGAGACTTGGGGTGACAGGGGAAACTTAAGGGAATTGCTTTTTGTTAAATGTTCATAGTGCTTCAGCATTCACAAGGGCAGCCTAAATCTTCTCATGTCTTTTGAATTTTGGCCTGCTATAGAGACAGTTACTCAGTTTGGGTTCAAATCCTGGAACCAAAAAAAAAAACACTTTCTGTGTCACAGACAATGCATTACACAGATTAGAAAAAACAAGTCAATAGTTGTGGGGAAGTTAGAGGTAAAGAAATCCCCTATTTTTTCTTAGATTCATGACTAAGAACTCTGGGTAAGTACACTAAAAAAATGTTCTGTAAAAAACAGAAAGAACTACTGATATCCACCAGACAAATAAAAAGTATATTTGGTGTACTTAAGGGGATTGTTTTGTTTTTTGTTTCTTAACATTTCATTTTCTTTTTTAGATTTCGGGGATTTGCTACAATAGTAGTATATTAAAAGTTCATCAAATTCTTTGTGTGCCCAGCTGGGTAGCTAAGATATTTTCTTGGACTCTTGAACCAATCTTCTCATCTGCGGAACCAACAAATGAAATCCGAGTCGGAATGGGAGCAACGGTGGACATCCAGAGACAGCAGCGGATGGAATTATTGGATCGTCAAATCATGATGTCTCAGGTTGCACAGATGCGACGGCAAAGGCAACAGCAGGTATTGATACATATTCTGGAAAGATTGTATTACATTGTGTGGAAAAATAATTGGTTCGTATAATTTATGCCCCTTTTCTTAAAAGTGTTTTTCTCAATTGACCTTTCATAAACTGATATATGGCTAGTAACTGATCAGATATTTATTTAGCTTTGTTGGATAAAATTGCTTCATAAAATATGAGCAGATTGTCAAAAAAACCACTTGTAAGGACATAAGTACTTCTGTTATTCTTTCACCAAAATTGAGATGGAAAGGTAAAGTGATTACCTCCAAATAGTCTTTAAAGAGCCACTGCTGAAACTTAGGAAGTCATAATGGACCCAGTTGCTTTGTTTATTGATATAGTTAGCATCCTTTCCAGAAAGGTTGAAAATTGGCCATGTAGCTCATGTGTAGGTGTATTTTGGGTGAATTTTCTTTGAGAAAGTACAGAGATACAATTTTCTAACTTTCTTTTAGAGGTCAACCACAGGGTTGCCGTGTTTAAAGCTCGTGGGTTTTTTCCCTTGTGGAATGGAATTCCACAATCCCTTGTGGAATGCCTTTTTATTTTCTCTGTTTTAGTGGAGCTGTTTATTTTGCGTTTTCACATACTTCATACTGAAGGTCAGTAAAACAAAGCAACTGGTATCTCAATTCAGTTTCTTCCTGTATCAGAAATGTACGTATTGCAATGGCTGTCAAACCTGGGCATTGACACAGGCCATATATTGCCATGTATTTAGGATAAGGTTTTCCATAACTTTAATTAAAGCTTAACAGTTTGAGGTCTTTATTGAGTTTTCTGTGCCTGAAATTTAGCTGTGTAGCAGTATGTGCTCCCACATAGTGCTTGTGGTAGCACTATGCTAGCTCTAGCACAAGTAGCTAGAGCTATGTTGCTATAAATATATTAGCAGAATTAGAGGGATAGTAGCATAAAGCTTTAACTCTAGCTAGCAACTAGAGTGTCACATCCAAATTCGATTTCACATCCAAACATCATTTTGTTTTCCTTAATTTCTTATCCTGTTATATGGTGAAAATGTTCCCCGCATTGAAAGGTCTTAATCTGCTTTCCTGTATTCCCATTAGAGCATTAATCAGTTTTCATGTTAAGCTTCTTCAGATAGAAGCAGGAAGCAATGGCCAGTTATGAAGGAAAGTCTTTATGATATATTTTTTAATTGACAAAAGTAGTAAATAACTTTGGAATGGTAAATGAATAAAACAAAAAGTAACATTTTTTTCTCATCTGCTTTTCTTGGGCTATGAATTGTGGAAGTGGAAAAATGTCATTTTGTACCTGACTGCAGACAGAGTTCTTAAAAAGGTTGAGGGATTTAAGTAAAATAAATCAATATTGTTTTAAGTTACTGAAACACTTTCCAGTGGCATATATGTTTGACCTGTATGCATTTTATTGCTAAGCTGTGAAACCAGTGATCAGTGGAAGGCAACAGAATTGATGTATGAACGTTCAGAAAGGCTCTACAGAAAAGATGGGTCACAAAAGCTTTTGACAAGCCTTTATGGCACACAGAATTTACTGGATATAATTCTATGATTCTATTATATCAACTGAATCAAAATAAGCATAATTTAGAAATGCTGAGCTATACAGATAAGACTGAAAAGCAGACTAAGCTCAAAATTTCCCAAAATCAGAAAATAACTTCTCCAGCTTATTCTATTTGGGCAGTTCCTGTGCCTTTAGAGGCTTGCAAAAGTGTAATGTGAAGGTAAGGAGCTGAACAGATCATGCTACAGTTGAATGAGAGATGATAATTTTATCTTATCTGTTAGAGGCTAAAAAGAGTGCAGCTCATTTTCCTAGGGAGTTTTGTGAAACCTAAAATAACTAGGGCTGCCAGGTATGTACCAGTCATCAAATATGAGCTTGGAAGGAGGACACAAGAACAGAAAATTTGGTTTTAATGGTACCCCAGTGTCTCTGCCGTAGCATGTGGTAAACTCTATTCTGGCCATGAATAGGCCATTTTTTTAATTAGACACTTTCTGTAGTAGATTTTTTCTTCGAGTCTTTACAAGAAATTCTGAAAAAAAAAAAAAGTGACTCTAACAAGTTAGGCAAGTCAGCACAAAAATGATAAAACTTTAATAAAAAATTATTTATTATTATTATTAGAAAAAGGAGAGACTGGGAAGAAGGTTTCTCAGGAGCTGTTTTTAATGTATCCCAAAGCTACAGGGTTGTAAATAATTTTATCTTTTTTGTACTCATCATGGTCCTCTTTCATCCAAGGTAATAGTTACTTTCAATATTTCTGTAGGAAAAAAAATGTATGTATGATGGCGACTCTTAGTACTTTCCCTTTCCCAGTCTTTCTCTAGCCGAAACATTTCAAATTAGAGGAGTCTTTAAAGCTCGGAGTGGTGCATATAACTGCTAGGCTGTCAGACACTTGTGATTCAGAGAAGTGAACTGAATATATGGTAGAATTTGAACATAATTTGCTGACTTCATTACTTGATGTATGCACGTTGTTTTGTCCTAACCCTTAAAATACGTAGTGATACTGTGTCTGGATGTGTTGTTAGAAACTGAAAAGTTATCTTAGGTGGCTGGTTTCTCAGGGGAGTGTGGTTACATGATGACTGATTTTTGTCTTGGTTTCTAGTTGCTAGGGATGCAGTGATGAACTGGTCACAAATTGAGATAATTGAGTGTCTCCTCATGTATTCATTTCCTGAAAAAATGCCAGTTTGCTGTTTTATTACAGCTTTTTTTTTTAATTTTCTATTTTTAAAATATTTTTTCCCGTTTTGCCTGTTTTCACAGTTAAATAATTTGTCCTCTTCCTTCCTGTCACTCTTGTATTTGCATTCCCCAGTACATCCTTTCCCCCCCTCATCTGCATCTCTTTCACTTTATTGGTTTTGATATGTTGTGTTCTCTCCTGTGCAACATCCTTTGCTCCGGAGGTCATTTTTTCCCATCATGTCTTGCCTGCCTGTGATCATCTTCTGATGCATCCAGAGGTTCATAGGATTTTAGGAGCAGATGCATCTTGCTTTCCTCTCCTTCAGGACAGGATGTAGGTGAGGTCTTCAGATACTATATTTACATACTACAGTATACCTGAATATTTTGTACTTACTGTCTTGACTTTTCTATGTCTTTAATCTCTTTGATTTCACAGCATTTTTCTGAACCTTTTCCTTCTGCAACACACATGAAAGCAAGGGCGCGAAAGGGAAGAAACTGCAGCATCTGTGCCCCAGGGTGTTAGCAGGGAGCCAGCCTAACTTTCACTTCCCACTGAGAAGCTTGGGGAGTGGCGGGCAGATAGCCACACTGGAGTAGGTACGAGGGAGGTTTTTGCACCTAGCCGGTGTTGGTGATTTTGTTGTCACTACCAAGAGGCATACAGGGAATGGCAGGATGGTGGAAAGATGCAGACAAGGTGGTCAGTGCCTTCTGTTGACAAGAAGAGAGCAGGAATCTCGGCTGCTTCAGATTGAAAATTGCTTTCTCCACATAGCATCTACTCTTTCAGTTGTGCTGGGCACATGAAAGACAGTGTATTTTACGTGTTTTTTGGACTTTCTTGCCTCCAGGAAGAGTTTCATCAGGTTGTTGGAGGCTCTCTGATGAGCCTGCAGCCATATTACAGGATCTTCATTCCATTACCTCTTGTCTCTTCTTCCCTCCACTTTTAAGCTATTTTTGTCTTTTTCATCATGTCTTTGTTTTTCTATTCCAACTGACATAGCTTTTCAGTGAAGCCAGAGACTCCTTTGATTTGTGTCACAGGGCCTCTCTAGCTGAGATCCATCTGCTTGCAAAGACCAGACTTTTTCTGTAACAAAGTGACTTCCCCTAATTGTTTCTTTGCAAGATGTCTCCCTCCTGGGACACTGGAGAGATGCTCTGTGGGTAGGTAGGTTGAGTGTCTTTATCATTTTGTGGAGTCTCATATCCTGAGAAATGTGCAACTCATTTTCTGAGCTAAGGACTGTGAGGCTACATTGCTAATGTACCCCCTGGTTATATCTAAGAGGGAACTTCTGACCTTAGAGAAGAGGATTTGATGGAGCAAAGACCTTCCTGTGACAAGAATTCCTTTTCAAGAATATTATCCTCATTGACAATGCTAGGAAAAATAATCCCTCAGGGCATAGACTTCCAAAGAGTCCATCTCTGCATTCTCAGAGAAGTACAGGAGCTCATTCCCATCATGTCCTTCAGCTTTCCTGCTGGCGCTGAATGGTGGCGCCTGGGCAAGGTCTTCTCTAGTACTGTCAGGTTTTTGAGTGCCAAGTCCTTCAGAGATTTCGAACCTTTACACCAAAATGGATGGGCAGCCTATTCATATCCTTCCAGGGACATATGGATCCCACCAGTAAAGAATCTGCCAGGCTGCTTTTTAAGAATAAAGGGGTAAGATTTTTCAGCCAAGTGGTACGCGATCTTTTCCTCCAAGTAGGCTTTCATTCTAACCATTGTATGTTACCTAAGGGGTACCTCAGTGTGCCTTTAATTCATCCTTTGCTTTTTGACAGCATTGTGACATTTTTGAATCTTGATTATTCTCTGTAATTTTTAATATTTTTCTCTTCCTATAAAAATATCTGTTTTTATGTCAAATGTGGGGCTTTACTAATTAGAGGTTGTTGAGTATAACAAAGCATTAAGAAACAAATAAAGAGTTCACTTTTTAGGTATTTTTTTCTAGACAACTTTTTCATGATTTCTAGATGTGGAATCATTAAAAAAATTGAATTTCCTGGCTGTTGATCCAGATAATGGGTTTATGACTGTTTCCTCTACAGCTTGCCAATTTATTTTTTCTTTTTCATGAAAATTGGCCATTCCATAAGTTGAAAGCCATTAGAAAGAACCTGAATATAGACTGATTAACAGTTAGTTGCTACTGACCCTGCAGCCGGTACTGACCCTGCATTCAGTAATAGGATCTCTTACTCCCACCCCTCACTAGCATCCTACTCACTTATTAGCACTTTTTGGAGCTGGAATCATGCAGTTTACTTTCTGCTTGGCTCAGTTTTTGAGCTGCAGTCTTTAGTTACTGTCTAAATTTTGTTTAATATTTGTATTCAATTTCCCTACCGAAGCAGTGATTGGTGCAGGAGTTGGACAACCTCCTAAAGCAAGATATTATTTCGAAGACAGTCGAAATTTTCTGAAAATAGGTTGTGCCTATTTTCTTATGTGATTCTTCCCTATTCTCTTCCTCTGAAAATCTAATTAGAGGTAGTTCTCTCAAAGAAAGTTTCTGATTCATGAATCTCTCCAGGTAGTTCTGGAGTGTTTAATCCTTAGCTGATCACAGAAGGCAAGTTTCTTTTTAGCTGCTTGTGTCATTTTATCTACAGCTTCCAACACAAGCTACACAAGGCATGCTGTTTTGGAGCTGATAGGTTTCTAATATCTTGTTCTGCTACCCTTGGAGTGTGCTGTGGAAGCCAAGTAAGGAAAAGGCACGTAATTCATACAGTGTGGAAGCTGTATTTGGAGTTTCTGACCAGAACGCTGGCAGTAGCACATGACATCCCCAGGGCTGTTGCAGCAATTGTTTCTTACAGCACTAGCATAAGAAACACAGTAGACATCGAAGTTTCTCCAACAGTGTTGCTAGTGCCATCTGGCATGTTGACTTTCAGACTGTCAATAAGTGGAAACCCCTTCTATGTGCAAACTGCAGCAAAACGTTTGAAACTTTACCTTATTTTTAATCTGCATCATCATATAGTGACTTTTCATATATAAAAGTATGTGTTTATAAGACTGTATCAAATAACTTCTTTTTGTTTTCTGCAGTGAATCAAAACAACGGTTTTGGAACTCTGATTTCTCTCTTTTGTTTTGACCTCTGCTTGTTTCTGTTTGAGAAGGTTTCTGCACAGGAAGCGCATGAGGGATTAGCTGTCTAACCACCATGCTTTAACAGTCACCTTTCAGCAGTCAACAGCCCACTGCAGGAAAGATTTAAACAGTCTCTGTGCTGTGTCTCAGAGGTCTAAAATGGAGCTACCAGATTGTTTCCTCCAGCAGAGACTCTATGCTCTTGCTGCTGGACCTGCCTTCAGCATTTGACAGGCCAGGCCCTGACAGCCAGGTTTTCTTACTCACAAAGTGCAGAGTGCCCAAGAGAAAAACAGCTCAATTCCTTAAAAATTGAGAAGGGGGTTGTGATTCACAACTTTGCCCTTCTGAAGACCCTCATTTAAGAGGATCTGTTAAGTAAGAGGGGCTTACTTTTCAATCTCCACCTGAGATTGCTGTAGGAAAGGGTGGCAAGCTCTGAATTCCACTGCCAATGGCATGGTACTGGTGCCTGTTTTTAAATGATACAACCATAGTCTTTGATGGTCTCTGTGGTGCCGACCTCAAATTGGATGAGCTATCTGGTGAACAAACAAGGGTGAGGCCGTGATGCGTGTAAAAGGAAGTGCTTTAAATGGTGATCGAGGCCATATTTCTACTGTCTAAAGAAGGCCAAAATCCCCAGTTCAGTGCAAACCAAGTCTGAGAGTCCTGCTTGATACTTACTTAGTTTTGGGTGAACAAATAACCTCTGTTCTCAGAAATGCCTTCTTTAAACTTCAGATTGCCATAAACCATTACCTTCCAGCTGAATCTCTGCATCACTGCTGTGCTGCTAAGCAAGGGTTTCAGTGGCGTGCGGCTCACCTCGAGGTGGGTGCGTAACCTTTTCATAACAGGTTAATGCTGAGCCTCTGACTCAGGGCTCTGCGCTCGGCAGGAGAACCATACTTTTGTGCTTGCCACTAGACAGTTATGCCTCTCAGTTATCTAACGGCACCCTTTCCTGTTGTGCATGATAAGCAGTGGTCCCCAAGGCCACACTAGTAAACGAGAAAGTGCTGAAAACGCTCTACGCCTGTTTGGCTGCAATGGCAAAAGCGCCCACCTCACCTTCCAAGGAGCAGATGACTCTTCTGCCTTGTGCGAAATCCTGCCCTTGGCTCCCAGGCAGCTCTGGGGGCCAGATGGAGGCTCCTCATGTTGCTCCAGGGTTTCAAAGGAAATTGCTGATCAGACAGCATCCATAGCAAAGACTACATATGGACTGATCAATTTCCATGACACATGAGCTCCTATGGGACATGGCTGACATCAAAGCTCAGGATGCAGCAAATAAGAGTTGGAGACAGAGCCTCTTGGCCCAAGAGACCTGTCTGCAGGACAAGCTTCCAGAGGAAACTGGAATATCTTTAGAAACTGTTGGAGCACTTTTCTGTGGTGAAACTATTTCTATCGTAAGAATGAGGTTCACAACACTACTACTGTTATATTTCTACCTTCTGTCAAAGAAAAGTAGTTACTTCTCAAACTTTTCTTCTCAAAACTTTTCTTTGAATTTTTTTTAAAAAGTGGGAGGAGAATGAACAAAACCTACATAGCTTTTGAGCTTACTAAAAGAGAAAGGCTAGACTGTAAATCTGCTGAAAATTTTGCTTTTGACGTTGGATGTTTGATACTGGAACAGTAAATATTTTTATAGCATCCTAAAATAGAATGTGACATTCATGGCTACACTTTTTCTTCATTTGGCCCATCAGTACACATACTTTGGAGTTAATAATTAGTACAAAATTTTATTTCTGGAAAAAAAAAATGTAGAGCTTCTTTCCTTATATTAGCTTTTTTTTTTTTTTTTTTTTTTTTACAAAGCGTTATATGAAATAAGTGCTTATGCCTGCACCATGACGCCTACAACAGAGGAGTAAACTTTTATAGTATTATTTTAAAAAATGAAATGCAAAGCTATTTCCTTTTTTTTTTTTTTTTTTTTTTCTTTCTCTGTGGTTGTTGTGTTAAGAAAGGTGAGCAGGACAGATATCAGGAGGTGTTTCCTGTTTGTGCAAACAGATGGTGAGTTGGCATTAACCATGTATATGAGATAACATTATCAAAATATCTTAACCGCATGCATCACTTTCAAGAGGACTTTTATAAAGCATTTTCTTTAACTGTTTTTGAAATTTATTAAAACACGTACAAATGTGATAGCTACTAAAGTGGATAATTAACTGTCCTTAATATTGCATTTGGATTTTTCAAGCATTACATCAGGAGTGCTTTTGCAGAATATGCCATTGTAAGCATGTCTATGCAAAACAGGTAGAGCTTTTTCAAAAAGAGTAGGGCAATTTCTTCAACTGAATGGCTGACTGGAGCTTCGGCAAGCTGCGCAGCCAGGGATATTTGCTTGCTCTAGACGGTGCGAATGTCACTTCCTTATTTCTATATGTAAACAGTATTGTTCCAGACACCATAAAAACGCAGAAGACAGACATCAAGGATGTGACGTGACCGAGCACAACGTCAGTATGTAAAGCACTGGCAACCAGCCAAGATAAATTCATCAGTGCAGAATTCCCTGTTTTTGTTTGTTGTGCTGATAGATCTGCCTTGAACTTCTTCCCTTAACCCATTCTATTTTTAGATCTGATTCTTTTGTCACCAGGAGTATGTGACTGTCTGTCACTTCACTATGATAGGTAAGTTCCAGCATCACCAATAGGCTCCTAATCCACTTCTGGTAATGATAGAAGCTCCACGAAAATTATAGAAGCTCTCTGCTATCAGTCAATAGTGAAGAATTCATGAACACCTCATTCACCCGGTCCTGCACTGCTAAGAGAAAGTTGAAATAGCCAAGAAAACAGTTTTTGTTGGCATTGTTGCTTTTAAATTGCAAACGGCATCCTTAGGAGGCAGAAAAGCCTATAGGTCGGTCTTTGAATGTGTCATCACTTCTCTGTTCAACTAACTGATGAAGCCATCTTTTTTTCAAGTGTTTTCCCTGTTGACATACAGACAACTGTAGCAGACAGAAATAAGATTTTTTTAGCGATTGTCCTTTTCTAATAGTATCAGAAGCTAGAATTTTCTGAAAAGCAGTTTCTGATTAGCACTAATAAGACAAGCATGACAACTGCCTTGAATTCCAGAAATTCTTCATAGCATCCTACTACAGGAACCCCACCATACAAGCTAATGGGAATCTTCTGCCTCTTTACTAAAATAAGCTTGATGCTGTTTAAAGATGTTGGTTAATAGGAATATAGGGCCTCCTGGAGCTCACGCAAAGCAGTAGTGAAACTGGATATGCAAGAGTATCCAGAGTACTGAATGGGAGGGAGGAGTGAGTTCATAGTGTCAAGTCCTTGAATTGCAGCAGGAAACTCCCCAGGGGCCCATCTCCCAGTTTTGGCTCCTATTCTGCTCCTGCTTTGGACCAGGCCGGTTAGTCTGAGGCAAATCTGTGCAGGTGGGATAGCTGTAAGGGGTGTGAGCTGTTTGCTCCTGGCACAGGGTGATGTAGACTCTGGAATAATAAGTGTTCTGGAATATGCACAGGTGCTAATTCACAGTGGGAACTCCGAGATTGTTTAGGAGCATTGATTGAATAAATTCATCAGCTTGGATACCTTTATGTGAAATCTTCCTGAGCTTTTGCCAAGTGTGTTAGTATGGTCAAAACTCCCTGCGGAAGGGGAGAAGAGATCTGCAAAATAACTTTTGTGAGGCAAGGCAGAATGTTAGTCTGGAAAACTCTTTCTGCCTGATTTTAACTGGAATTTGTGAAATTTACTTAATACATTTTTGCTGTTTCTATTTGGGTAAATCGATTTCTAAGATCTTCAAGTATTTCTGCTCAGATGCTTTAAGATTGTCTCTTAAGCACTTAACATCATTGCCATCCATGATCTCAATCTCCATCCTCTTTGGGTCTGAAAGCTCTGCTAGGGTTTTGATACCAACTGCACTTCCTAAGCACACTCCATGGGGTGGCCAGCAGTAACTCCTGTTGAAGCTCCCAAAATTCTCCTCTTGGGCATCTGTGTGTGTCCGGCATCTAAGTAGAAGCAAGCCCCAAAGGGGAAAAAAATTCTAACAGTTAAGGATCAAGAAGCATGAAGTGCAAGGTTTTGGTGTGGTTTGTAAGGTGATGCACAGATGAGTAGATGACCCCCTGGAGCATCTTGGGGTTTATCCTAAGCACGAGTGTTCACATAGCTCTACAGAGATTCAACCTGTTATACTTACTTGTATTGTTGTATTTCAGATATTCTTATGCTGTTAATGTATTTAAGGATTATATCTGTCACAATTTTGAACAGTAATTGAAATATTCAGAGGGCAAGGGTTTAGGATTTTTCACTGCTGTTTTGATCTATTTTTTTCTAGTGTATTCTCTTCTGGGAAAGGAATAATTTTTTTTTTCATGGAAATGGTGTGAATACATCAGTGCCTATCTGTAGTTTACCAAAATCGTTTTTACAAAGCTTCAAAACTTAGCAGTGAATCTGCTGGGTCTCTCTCTCTCTCTTTTTTTTTTTTTTTTTAATAATTATCACAGAATCACAGAATGGTTGAGGTTGGAAAGCACCTCTTGAGATCATCTAGTCCAACCCCCCTGCTCCAGCAGGGACACCTAGAGCACGTGGCACCGGGTGGCATCCAGGCGGGTTTGGAAGATCTCCAGAGAAGGAGACTCCACAGCCTCTCTGGGCAGCCTGTTCCAGGGCTCTGTCGCCCTCACAGGAAAGAAGTTCTTCCTCACATGGAGGTGGAACTGCCTGTGGTTCAATTTACGCCCATTTTCCCTCATCCTGTCACCAGCCATCACAGAGAAGAGGCTGGCCCCATTCTCCCTACAGTCACCCCTCAGATACTTGAACACGTTAATCAGATCACGTTAATCTCAGCCTTCTTTTCTCCAGACTAAACAGGCCCAGCTCACTTAATCTTTCCTCATATGACAAATGCTGCAATCCTTTAATCGTCTTCATGGCTCTCTGCTGGGCCCTCTCTAGAAGCTTAATGTCCTTCTTGTACTGAAATTGTGTGTATTATTGTGTGTATTAGCTAAAACTGTGCTAAGTGTTATGAGGATGAGGAGGCAGACAAGTCTCTCTGTAGTGTTATGTGACAGAGGGTTCACGGGGTGTGAAACGAGGCTAGAGTTGGTGGTTTGCCAGTGAAGCTGCAAGCACAGCTGGAAATGTACATTGATTTCCTCAGATAGACCAGGGTAGTGGTAAATTAATACATATATTGTAGATTTTGACTTTTCTTTTTATTATGCTGTATGACTTTGGAGCTGATGCTATAAAGAAATGTGTCACAGTCTGCTGGCATTTCTCAGTTGGCCAGTTTTGTTTGGATGAAGAGTTGTTTTCTTCCCTTTAGGTCTTTTCAGGGTAATAGGTACAGACAGAATGAATTCACTGTTTCTGCTGAACTGTAGAGCTTTAGGGACTTCTGAAAACTCAAAACTGGTGAATTAAAATTCAAAATATTTTTGAGTTAGAGGAAATTGAAGATGGGGAAGTTACAGGCCATGTGATTTTCCAGGATCACAGAGCAGCAGCACAGTGGTATCAGGAGTTGCTCTGAGATCCATCCCTGTGTTTAAACTAGCAACTAATTCTCCTCTTCTCTTTGGCAGACTCAAGGCTTAGATGAAATCCTTCAATTAAAGCACTTGCTCAAGGTTACCAAGTTTTATACATATATCGTGTAAATATAGATGCATCAGATTTTTTTCCAATTCCAAATCAGTAGTAGTGGAAATTGTGTATTGGAAACTGGTGGTAACTCCTAGATACACCCATCTTCCCAGAGAAAACAAACTGCCCTGTAGGGTGAGGGACTGGAACATCCTCCTCAAGAGGCGCTTCACGAGGTAGCGCCTCAGACCTCGTGAATGCGCCGCTGCTTTGACATGTGCTATTGCACTGCCCCCTGCGGGGTCTGCGCTCCTTGGGTCTCCTCCTGAGACCAAAAGGAAGAAACCAGAGGAAAGGGCGGGGAAACTAAATCAATGAAACTTTATTTTTTGTCTGGCAGCAGGTTGGGCTGCTGCCGATGAGCCGATAGCCCAGCAAGCACGTCGTGCTCTAGGAGGGCATAAAGGCAGGAAGAGCCCTAGCCGAGAGCAGAGAAAAACCTCTCTGAAGAGGAAGGTCTTCTGAGAAGCGACACTGTAGCACTAAAATAGAGCAGCTAGAGGAAGGAAGTCCATGCCCTTTATATACAGAAGGGCAAGGGGACCTTCTCCATAGGAACCGAGGGAGTGGGGGAGAAGGACAAGGACAGCACCTAAACTACAAAAACAATGTAGGAATGCAGAGATTTGGGGGGATCGCAGGGACTATGGTTGTAATGCGGCACAAAATCCCTCCAAAAGTGTTTCTTTAATAAAATGAAGACAGATTATTTCTGAATAATTATAACACTTGTCCTTTACTATTAGAATTTTAGATTCTAAATGTCTTACACTAATGTATTAAATAGCACTGCAAAATCAGGGTTTGTTCCAATGCTAAAATATTTTGTAACTACACGCTAATAATAAAAACACAGAGTAGTAATGTAAGTATCATGTAAGTCACAGAACTCAAAAATTTCTTCTGTCATCCAAGCTTACAGAACATATTATAAAAATATTTTGGCATTGGAACAAACCCCGATTTTGCAGTGCTATTTAATACATTAGTGTCAAGTGAGAAGGTCTATGTGTCTTTAGCAGAATCACTGATGCCACAGAAATAATCATTTATGTGGAAAGCCTGTCACAGGTATCCTGAAGCTTGGACTGGCCCTCAAGAACTGCAGCAGTGTTTGTTGTTTAAACTAAAGTATCTTGCTTAAAGGTTCACCTTTTATATTATGTATTTATATTATGCATTATTTTATCTTTTTTTTTTCTTTAAAAACATCTATTTATTTTGAAAAGACTAACAGTAATGTCTGCTTTCAGGGTGGGATGATTAACTGGAATAGACTGTTTCCTCCTTTGCGTCATAGACATAATGCAAATTACCAAGATCATCGCCCATCTGATCAAGAAACACCTCCACCTACTGAGGTTTCTGAAGAGCAGGTAAATATTTTCATGTTTTAAAATGTCATCAAAAACTGTTCAGGAGTTACCTCCGCTGATTCAATTTATTGCTCTACAAAAGAGCAAACTAGGATATCAGGTGAGAGTCACAATATAGTGAGTAGTCCTTACCTTTTAAACTAGAATTGCAGATTAGCCTGAAAATTTTTACATTAATGTGCAAATTTTTTGGCTTTTATGGATATATACATATATATAAACATATATGTATATATATGGTTGACTGATCTCACATACTGATGTCACAAAGAAATCTGTGTCTTTTCTGCTTACTACAAATGCAGGCATTTTCTGTGCTTTGTAGTTGAATTCTCATATACTACTAGGAAATTTAAGAAGTGAAAGTCTTGCTTTTTGTGTTCAGGATTTTTGGTGTGTGATCAAGGTGACAGGTTTTAGGCTGTCTTTCAGTTAGCTGCTTTGGTCACCATTTTTGATTTCAAAGGAGGGTTTCTTTTTTTAAGGAGGTAGATTGTTCTCTTTAGGAGTCCAAAATGAGATAGACTCAAACAGATTATCTTCAGTATGATCTGATTTCTAGTTTCGATTCAGCATTAAATTGCATCCAGGATTTTCAAAACTGTGACTGCAGTGGTGGTTTGCACTGGATGCCTGCTGAGATGGAGAAGGGAAACAAAACAAAACCAAAAAACAATCCCAGGAATGGCTTCGTAGACCAGTCAGACCCGAAGTGTATTTCTGACCAGCCTGAAATTCTTTTCAATGCCAGCTATGGAGCAGACAAAAAAGGTTTCCCTGGTGTCTTTTTTATTATTATTGACAAATACTGCTTACTGAAGCTTTTGTTGTTGGGCTGGAACTAATAAAATTAATCTGGCCTATGCTGGCTTCTGAGCCAAAGTCTTTAGGCACAGATTTATTGAAGCATTTCAATACATGCTTACATTTAATGATACAGAGCTGTAGAGATCAGCTGATAACCATCATTGGAAAGGCTGCGTGTTTACTGGGAAAGGAAAAATGTAATCTAAGCACCTTGAGTTCTCAGGATGGTGTTAATTAACAATGTAAGTTTTCTTAGAACAGAAGAAATGCAAGGTTTTTTTTTCTTCAGATTAAAATTTTCAAGTTTTTTGTACAAAAGTCTCTCCTTTTCTTGTAGGTTAAGTACCTTAACTTACATTGTTGCTTGCTGGAGCTAGATTTCAGTTCCTGTGGTTAAACATATTTGGATGAAAAGAGCTTTTTGTCGTTAAAATTTATTCCCTGTGATGCCCACTGGACTTTTCGGTAATGGAGGCATTGCACTTCTCTCCACCACTTCTTTAAAGCAATAATTCATGTCAACCACAGTAAGAACCTTTCTCCTGAAGTGTATTTTTGTGGTTGCCTTTTGTTATACTGCCTGGCTTCTTTCCCATAAAAACAACAATCTTAGCTGAAAAATCAAAAATTGGAGCCTGGAGACAGTTGCTGGTTATGGCATCCGGTTTGAAGTTGAATTTTTGTTGCAGAGGTGTCTGAAGCAACAGCTCGTGGCTCTTGCTGCAAGACGATCAGAAGCCACGTTGGGCTGTAAAGGGGAAGAGGGGAAAGTGCCAAAGGCTGAGGGATTTCCCTGCCGCTGAATTTTCCGAGTGAAGCGCCTCATTCCTTGACTCTCTGGGAAGCGCCCATTGCTGCTGTGCCCGGAGGAGGCTCTTCCTGCCATGCAGGAGCCACTGCTGCTCCTGGGTGTGCAGCAGCCTCGAGGGAGCACGGCCAAGGAGGAGCAGCTGTGGCTCCTGGCACCCCGGCTTTTAGTTTCAGGAGCTGCCGTGGCTGCTCCCAGGCCGCTTGGAAACGCCACTGCTGCTGGTGGGAGTACTCCGCGTTTTGCGTGCTGCCCCCTGCCTGCCTTGTTCGCAGGTTGTTGGGTTTTAGTTTTCTGCAGTGATATGCTGACTTGCAATCACACTTAGTTGAGAACCATAGGCTTAAAATAAACTTCAGATTGAAATGCAACCATTGAGGTTAAGCACGACAGAGATTAAGTTGGTATAGCTACATTGCTTTTTACCTTCAAATTTGGTTATATCTACTCTGTAATAATGCTTGATGTTTTGAGCCTCTGCTAGCACAGAGGATAAACGGCCAGATGCCAAGAGGATATGACAGAGGGATGGCTGAGCAGTTATTGATTACCAAAATCACTTACTATGGTGGCTTGCAGGTTAGTCAACCCTCAGATGTCATGACTGACACTGTTTTGATGACATTTAGAGACCTTCAGCCTGTCTGACTGAACCATTTAAAATACTGTGCTGCCTCTTCTTCAGAGCTGACTTTTCCTTTAGATTTCCTTTAAAACCACTCAGGGCGAGTGGTTGACTGTGTTGCTGTAACAAGCTTGGAGAAGCAATTCTTTTAAGGAAAGTAGGGTTAACTATGTATGGGCAAGTTGGCATATCTGCTCTACAGTGCCACGTTTTGGTCAGTGCCAGCTTTGTGAAGATGGTGCCAGACCTCCAAGGTGCCTACCAGGTAACCAACCTCCTTTCTGCTTTAGTCTTCTCCCAAAGTGGGTCAGCTAGAAACAGGCAGGTGTGGGATTTTCAGAAAATGTTCCTGTTTGAATAAACTACCAGAAAGCTCTCGTCTCTGATCCGTTGCAGAGTTTTCAAGCTCATTGAAGTATGCCATCCCCAGTACACCTTCCTGAAGACAAATTGGCAGGCTCGCTTGCTGCTTAAAGGGCTTTTGCACAGACCAGCAGTGGGAAAAGTCCCTCTGTCGCTGTTGTCTAGCTAATACTAACGTAATCTCAGTAAAACACTGTTTTAAAAGTGAGTTTCTGCTCTTTCTCTGACAGGTTGCACGACTTATGGAAATGGGATTTTCCAGGGGAGACGCTCTAGAAGCCCTGAGGGCTTCAAACAATGACTTAAACGTAGCCACTAATTTTCTGCTGCAACACTGATGGTTTCCACGTGGCGGAGCCTCCTTTGCTCCGCAGGTTTGTGCAGGCCTGACGGAGGACGGCAGCCACCTGCTGGACGGAGCGCGGTGGGTGCCCACGGCAGCCTCAGCAAGAGGCATCCTAGGGATCCGGCTCCACGTGAGTGGTGACTCACAGCGGTGGTAGCGGGTGACATGCACTGTGCCCAGGCCTTGAGATCAACCGATGGTTTCTATTATCCATTTGGAGATAACTGTAATTTCTACTTATTACTGGATATAATCTAAATTTATTTTTTAAAAATGATGTTTTTGTTTTCCTTGTGAATCATTGTTAGACATGTTTTCAGGCTTAATGACTAGGAAAAGAAGCTACAACTACAAAAACCTATGTTTATCTGTCAGCAAAAAACATATTTTCATCATTTACCATTTTAATTCTTCTAGCTTACATGTTATTTTTACAGTACTTGATTTTGCTTACAGTAATAAGATGTTTGAAGATCACTTCCTTTTCAGTTCAGTACAGGGTTATGGGAATATTATGTCTTTCTTCAGAAAGCTTTATTAATGCCTGTAATATTTTATTTCTTGAGTACCTTTATAAATAAAAGTTGTCATTCAGCACATAACACACACATAGGATAAGAGAAATTTTATATGCATACTGCAGGCTGTGGTAAGTGACCACTGTAGATCTGGATTTTACAAACTGAGTAAATGGCCGTTCAGTTACAGGGCATGAAGGTATTCACTGGAAGCAATAAAGATGATTGAATGATACAATAAGATCAGAACTGAGAGCATTTGAGTGACTTCCATGGCTGATTCAAGCAGATTTCCATAACATAATTCATGTAAGGTCAGTGTCCTTTGCACTGCTTTCATCTTTTGACTTGGCTACCTGCTGTCTTAAAGAAAAACAGAAAAAGCTAACTTTTCTATATAATTCTAGTTTTCTACTGTCAAAGATGTGGATGTCTGTGCATTTGCTGACTCTTCACTGTTGGAAGCAACACTAGCTGGTGATGACAGACTGGAATATTAACCTCGAGAGAGTTTTATTCAGGTTAACCCAGGACCGGTTGCAGGACACCAGCACCAAGACAGTGCGATGCCCTCACCAGTGCCCAGTTATCAGCAGTGTAGGAGTTGGGGAGGTGGGGTGGGAAGAGGGCCACGTCTCTGAAGAATGAAGCTGAAGTAATGGGATGTTTCAGACTGCAACTCCACGATGAAGTGGATCTACACCTTATGTATTTTATGTATGTTTGCATATACGTACTTTTGTTTGTATAGTATGTTCTCTGTGTCTGTGTACACACACGTGTGCTTAATGAACACATACATTTAGAATAAGATGTGAGTCATTAGAGATGTAATAAAGGCAATAGCAGGTGGTGAAGAAGGAAGGTGGTGTAAGATTGCTGGAGGAGAGAAGGATATTTTGAAAATCCAAATTACCAAAGTAAGTGCAGGCTTACTGTGGCCTGGGAAATGAACCAGGAAATTAGAGAACAGGGAGATTTGGGATGGGATAGATTTGGATTTAAAATCGGATAAAGAGAAGGACTTTATTTTTTTATTGACTGATAAAAATAGAAGTTTTTCAGGTGGACTCATGTCCTTCCCCAGAAATGGCATCAGATGCTGTCATCTACAGGCACATGACATCCTTTAGTCATGAAGTCAATGTATGGTGGGTATGTTTTAATATTTCCTGGTAAGTGTATTAAGAAACTACTTGGAATGAGTGTGTGTTTTCGTGGTCTTTGATCAGTCTGCTTCAAGGTTTGGCCTGCTGTTGTGGTAACATATTTTAGGCGGCGTCTGCTTTTTAAGGGAAACATTTTGTTTCTGTGAAGCTGAGTGCAAGTTAGAGACATTTCTGTTTCTGGACAACTCTGGAAACTGGTTGGCGTATGAAGGACTAATGTAAGAATCTCTTCTAAAAGAATAACAGTAATTTGTATATGCAAATTAGTTAAATGTTTTGAAACAGTTATACATTTTCCTCTGAAAATATGCAGACTCTTCATCCACAACTCCTTTATAATAAGTAGCTATGAAGGGTAGTGGATTGTTTCAGAAATAAACATTTATCTGTAGGAAATAATGGTGTTTTACCACCTAGGCAAGTGCAAATTAAGTATGACAAGTGCCCTTTCATGTACTGCCCACCTCAGCAGCAAGGACGTGTTGGCGTTTGTTCTGTGGGATTTTAAACCCTGGAGAAGGGCAGCCTGGGACATGGGGATTCTCAAAGCATAAGTCTTTTTATACTGCTAGGGGCATGAGGTATCCAGAGGTCACGTCCGTGTGGGAAACCCCATTTTACTGGGCATTCCAGAAAACATACTCAAACACAAGAGGTAAAATCCAGGGCGTAATAATTTCAGCTGAGAACTTCCCTTGACATCTGACAAACCAGGTTTTGCTCAAAAGTCTTTTGAGGTAGTGATTTCTACTTGAAAAAGCAAGGAAGGTCCCTGTGTAACTCAGCGCAGTTCCTGTTTCGTACAAGAACCACAGAAAAAAAGATTAAAATATTAAAGCTGGGAAAGAATTTGGTTTCCACCCCATTGCAGAACTTTCCTGGACCATTTTGGTGGATGTGAGGAATATGTTCCGCTTGCGCAGGGCTTTGCCCAGTGCAGATGGGCATCTCTCCGTGTAGAGCTTCTTGCTTAGGTGTGATACAAGCAGCATTTTTAGGCAGCAAGGAAATGCGGAGTGCTTCCTTGTGGGAGAGGATTTGAAGTCCCTAAGATATTCACATTGCTTATGGTAAAGGCAAGATTTAATGCCCGGTAAGATTTCACTAATAGGCTGGCATTTTTATCCTTTATGATGTTAGAATAATTTACCGGGGATTTTCCAAGACTGTTGTCTGTTACTTTGAAACACACCCATAGAGCAGTTTGAAGCTGGGGGAATCTGCCTGATGAGCCACTCGGTTCTCAAAGCCTTAACTTCTACTACCATGCGGCAAAACGGAGCTCTGATCTGGGCAATGGCCTTTTCTATCCTCTCAAATTAGGTTTAAAAGTTCCATCCTACCTCTTACGTGAGCAAATGCTCTGTAGCAGTTAGCCCATGTGGTTACTTGTGAGAAGAGGTCTCTTTAGTTTTGTCTGAAATAAAAGCAAAAAAACAAGCAGTAAAACTTTGCAGGGTACTAGACAACTAGCAGAGTATGTGGCTGTCTTTGGGCATGTTTATGTACAAAGGGAGCGAGTGCTACAGTGTTATATTTATTGTCAGTCTGACCAATTAAACTGGAGCTAACAATTCATTCAAGAAAATTAAGTCTGTAATTAAAGACTCCCATATCCTAAATACATGTGTTTATCTGGAGTATACTTGCAGTTACAAGGGCACTCAAATCTTAAAAACACTCAAAACCATAACTATCATGGTGTGGGGGAGCTGCCTCTGTTCAAAGGTAAATAAATGCACAATATTTATTTGACCTGAGAGTTTCTTTGATATGTGAATACATTTGTGTTCTTATTTGTGTTCTTCACAAAGAAAAAGCTGATATTTGTAAAGGACAGGCTTTCCTTTACCCGAGTGGCCGTAGCAATACTAATGCATTAGGAGAAGTGTGCAAACACACGAACACATACCTATGTCTGTGTATATATTTATATGGGCTGCATACATATATACGCTTAATATCTATATGTGTATATGTGTATTTAAAACACTGAGTTTAATTTTTGCATTTCTGCTTTTTCTTTATTTAAAGGGATGCTTTGACCATAGGTAAATGGAGCTGTTAAATGGAATTGAGGCTTGGTATGTGCTACCACTACTTCCCAAGTACACAAAAAGACACAGGTGGTGGGAACAGGGGAGCAGGAAGACCTGATTAAGGGGCGTTGCTGACAAGATTCTCAGCAAATCAGTAATTCATCTGTTGTCGTGTCACTTTTTGCAAAGAAGTTTTAAGAGGAGCCTGGAAGTGAGCTGCGATTGTGCATGGTTTGAAGGAAGCTGCTCCCAAGCCTGAAGAGTAGCAAGTGGGGGAAAGTGTGAATGTACCTGCTTACTGAGCAGGAAGAAGTCCGACAGCATGGCTGAGCTGGAAGCGAGTCTGGCTTTTTTGGCCAAAGACAAGCAGAAACTGAGAGATTAGAAAAGGAGAGGATTTGAGGGAATTTAGGGAGTGAAATGAGAGAATTTGAGCAGACCAAAAAAACATGTAGAGGACTAGGAAACATTGCACAGGACAGGAAAAGAAAGACGTGCTGAGAGCGGGAGTGGGGAGGCTCCCACATTACAAGGAAGTTTGCTTTGGAAATCACTCACCAAGATAAAGGAGAGTTCACGTGTGAAATATCCTGGGTAGCCTTTAAATGAAAGAAACAAACAAAAACAAAACAAAACAAAAAATCCTTTTTTTTTTCAGAGGCAGCAGACAGGGAGAATTTTTTTTTTTCCCCAGGGGTAGCGGGTGTAACTGGGGCAGAGCGCAGGATGGCCCTGCAGCAGGGCACACACCGGCTCACCACGGCGTGTGGCGGAGCAGCAGCCCCTGCCTCTCCCCGCCCAGCGGTGCCTTCTGAGTGGCCAGGGCTCCAAGCGGTTCCGTCTGCTGCCACGTCCCGCGCGACAGGAGCTGCTGCTTCGTCCCCTGCCTTTCCTGCGCGCCTGCTCTGCCTGCAGGGTGCAGGGGGAATGAGCGCCGGCAAGAAGAGGCTTTGCACAGGTCTGCGTGGGGCACCTGCTCCCTGGTCCAAACAGTGACAGTGACACTCGGTACATGCCCCACAGACGCTTTTATTGCAAGCAGGTGTGCACATTTTTACATGACTGCATTCTGCCGTCGCACACAGGAGGCACAGGGCCCGCGAAAGTGCCTGGCCTTCCCACACTCTGCTCCATCACCCGTGCTCCCTTTGGCTGATTGCCCTGCGGCAGGAGCAGCGGGGAGAAGACGGAGCCCCGCAGTGCTAGAAGGGCTTCACTGGCACGGGGTGCCAAGCAGGAAGGGTCCCTGCTAAGGAGAGTGCGGTTTGCTCCGCGCCTGCGTGCAGAGGCTGCGAGACTGCAGGCAGGCAGGCACGTTCATGTGGGGCGGCTGCAAAGCAGGGAGCACGGCGCTGGCTACCCTGCGCTCCCAAAAGCCATTTCCCACTCTTTCCTTAGGTTGAAAAACCCTACGGCAAAGAGGCTCTCAAATATTGCCCAGCAGAGGCTAATTTATTTTTAAGAAATATGGAGAAAAACAGGAGGAGGCCAGGCCAGGCCGGACTTGGCCCACGTGTCGGCCAGAGTAGATGCGCTCGGCGAGCGGGAGTGGAGCACGACCACAGGGCGGCAGCGCGGGGCGAGCGGGGTTGCTGCAGCCGCCCTGCAGCGGAGGCTTTGTGGGGCTGCCCGCACATGTCCCTGCGCCTCGTGGCAGGCGCCACGGGAAAGGAGCCTGGGACGTGTCTGCACTGGCAAGAACAATGGCAGGAAAGGAGCAAAAGAGGCTGCGATTCAGTTACTGATTGCAGCTGATAAGGAAAGGGATGAAAACTGTTCTCAGAAAGTTCGCGCATGAGGCAGGGCGAACGGCAGGAAGTAGGCAGCCTTCCCCAGGTTAGCTGCTCTGCCGAGGTGCTAACCGATGAACGCAGAGGTGCTGCACGTATTCTGGTGAGTGAAATGCAGCGAAAGTGTGCGGCTGCTCTGCACGGCACCCCCCATGCTTGGGGCAATGCGCGGAGCGCAGCACAGCGCTGCATTTCCTAGTCCCTGCACCAGCCAGAGGACGCAAGCGGCAGGGCTCGTCCAGGCGCTAACACAAGCCCTTTCCTGGCTGCTTCGGACCCTTCTGCACAACCCCCTTGCTCCTGTTCCTTGTGTGTCTCTTCTGCTTGCGACACGGGTGTTTTCCGAAGCTGAGTGTCCCAGGCTGGTGTGAGTCCAGGGGAGTGAGGCTGGATACCCCCACCACCGTGCTTGTCTCGTGCTAGGACACAGCGCTCAGTGCTGCCCTCCTCCAGGGTCTCTCACTGGTGGCCGCAGGATGAAAGGCGAGGATACATTCATTAAGAGAACACCTGGGAGAAAAACAGCCCAAGAACCAGCAGACCAGTCTGTATTTGCACTTGTCCTTTTTTCTGAGAAGGCTTTCTCATTGATTTGCCTTTGACTCTGCAGCCTAGTAAAACATCTCTGTGCCTCAGTCGTGGCAAGATAGATTGGCTGTAGAGCTGAGCACAGGTGTTGACGTGGAGGCCTGTTCAGGAGCTAGAGCTGTGCAGCACTTCCTCTTGCTCTTCCAGCAGCACCTACGGTGCAAGACCGTTACAGCTGCATAGGAATTTGAGTGTAAAGGATGACAAACTCTCCTAGGTAGCAGCAGGCCACATAACAGGCCAACATGCACCAGATGAAGGCTGGGGGCTCAGGCTGGACCTTAGGAATAATGTTTTCACCAGGAGGGTGATGCAGCGCTGGAGCAGGTCACCCGCAGAGCAGATGAGTCTCCTTCCTCATGGGTTTTCGGGATGCAGCTGGACAAGGCCATGGCTGATCCGAGATAGTGTCAGCCATGGTCCTGCTTGGAATAGGGTGTTACGCTAGATGATGCGCAGAAGCCCCTTCCACCAACATCTCTTGGATAATTTCCGACAGTGCACCATAACCTCGCAGTAACCACCAGTCTCACCAGGCTGCTCTACACTTGTGAGAACCATTGATGCTCTCCAATATCGCATATTGGTCTTCCTTGTCCATTGCATGTAACACAGTTCTGAGAGCACGGGCTCCCTTCACTCCAGTCCGCTGAAGTCATCCTGGCTCCAGAGGGACCAGCCTTCAGGCTGCAAGTTACCTGAGCAGTAGGTAAAGCCACCTCCCTCCTCATGAGAGAGGGCGGTGGCACCCAGAAGCTAATCCCTGTGCATTTAAGCAAGAAAGGGCTGCACCTGGCTGTGGTTAACCTCCTAGCAATAAAGAAAAGCTTATTACCTTTAGAATGATTTATATGAATTAAAAGTGTCAGTTCATTAAGTGTCTTTAAGTTTACTTTTAAGCAAAATAAAGCTGTTTTTCAGTCTTAATCGCTATGTGTGTCCCTCTGTTCTTTCTACCCCGAAATATAAAACGGGTGTATCAGGAGCTGCAGAATCCTATGCGTGTTTTTCCGTGGTGAAAACCTCCCAACTTGGCCATGTCAGGAAGGAGCTGCTGAGGCCCTTGAGCCTGTTCCTCACCACGTGCCTCCCCCACAGACAAGAAACGGACCTCGGGGCTGCAGGTGAGCGGCACCGAGCGAGGCACCAGCACTGCTGCCGCCCCTCACAGCCCAGTCCAGGCCCCGTAAGGCCGTTCTCAGCCCCCACCATCTGTCCTTGGCGTTTCCCACTCGAAGCAGGACCTGCTCCAAGGCTTCCCTGTAAGGTGCCGGCCCGCGAGGCCGAGTCGCGTGGGCACCCACTTGCCCAGAGCTGCTCTCAGGAGCCCCGGGCCGAGCGCCGCAGCTGCACCGAGCTGAGCTAGGCGAGTCCCGTTACACCCTGCCGGCCGCAGCTCCCGGCAACCGCAGCACCGCGCCAGGAAGGGCGCCCTCGGCAAGGAGCAGCAGCCGAAACAGCCGCCGCGGGCGGCGCCGGTGCTCCCGAGAGCCCTGTGGCGTCGCTCCCTTGTTTACCGCCCCTGCAGCGTGTGGTAAGGATTGCTCACCCGCGTCCTGCGCCTCACGTGCACCCATCCCGCACTGGGGCGCTGCGGCCCGGCCTCGCGCACCCTGCGCTGGCAGCACCGAGCCCCACGGGGCGCAGCCCCCACGCTGTGGGGGGCAGCAGCAGAGCCGGGTGCAGGAACAGCCATGCAGCCCTGTGGTTACCACAGCCATGCGCCCCACGGGATGTGGGGCACATGTGGGAGGCTGCGGCGCCGGGAAACCCCCCGCGCGGTACCCTTGGCCAAGCTGCCTCCGCGGGAGCTCCATGAGCCCCATCCCTCCCTGCTGGGTCCAGCGTGGATCCAGCAGGGCTGAGCATGGAGCCCAGCGCACAGAGCGGGGAGGAGGATGAAGCTGGCCAAAGGGACAGGTCCTACTCCGTGCCTGGGCTCCGGCAGCTGCCACAGGGAACAGTCCATCAGCTGAAGCCCAGAGCGAAAGGGAGGGGGTGGCGCCGCTACACGGACACAGAGGCGGGCGGCTGGCTGTTGCTGTTGCTCTCCGACGGGGTCTTGGCAGTGGAGGAGGTGCCCATGGAGCCGCTGTTCCTGAAGATGCGAAGCAGCCGCCGCTTGTAGCCCCGAAAGGCAAAGAAGTAGATGATGGGGTCGATGCAGCAGTTGAGGTTCATGAACGCCACAGTCACTTGCAGGGACATCTTGAAGGCTTGCTGCTCCCGGCAGGACGGCTGATAAAGGATCTTCCTGACCATGAACTGGACGATGTTGAGGTGGTAAGGGCTGAAGCACAGCAGGACAGCCAGCAGCACTACCAGGATGACAGTGAAGGCCCGGCGGTGGTGCCCGTTCTTCACTGTCAGCGGGTTCTCTTTGGCCGTCTGGCAGAGCTTGAGGTTGATCCGCACGTAGCACACCAAGATGATGCCCACAGGTAGGAAGAAGCCAAGCACACAGGCCCCCAGGAGCAGGTAGGGCAGCTTGGGCACCTCCTCAAAGTTGAAGTACTCCATGCACGTCAGCTTGTCCCCCATGCGCCGCGTCATGGGCCGCAAAAGCAGCGGCGCTGTCTGCAGGAACACCATGAACCAGATGAGGACACAGATGCCCCTGGCGCGGCTCATCCTGCGGATCCTGCCAGGGTGCCTGGTGCGCACCACAGCAATGTAGCGGTCCACGCTCACACAGGTCATGAAGTAGATGCCCACATAGGTGTTCATGTAGAAGATGAAGGCTGTAGCCCGGCAAAACCAATCCCCAAAGGGCCAGTCAAACTCCAGGATGTAGTAGGTGATCCTGCCTGGCAGTGCCAGGGTGAAGAGGGCATCAGAAAGGGCCAGGTTCACTAGGTAGAGGTCAGTGGAGTTTAGCTTCTTCTTCCTGCGCTGGAAGGTGATGCAGAGGGCCAGGATGTTCCCACAGGAACCGAACACCAGCAGGACAGTGTAGAAGAGGGAGAAGGTGACTTTGGCAGAGAAGTGGTGGTTGTGCACGTTGCAGCCGCTCTGGTTGCCAAAGGTGAGGTTAGCAAGTGGAGACATGGCCTCAGCAAAAGCCATTTCCGTGGCGCTGCACAAAGTCTGTCTCCCTCCTTGGAAGCAGCAGCAGCAGCAGGAGATGAAGAAGAGATATGAAAGTAGAGCTTCTTGGTAACAGAAGCAATACCCACAGGGCTGGGTCTCATCGAGAAGCAAAAGCCCGTCCCCTGCTCCCTGGCACCCCCTCGCAGCCCTAGTCATTTGGAAAAACTCATCTCTGCTGATTTTGATGTGAGCGGCTCAGCAAAGGCTGTGACTCACCGTCTTCTCTCTGCTTGTTGCCCGCTCCTCTCAGTTTTTTTTTTTTTTTTTTTTTTTTTTTTAATGC
>JAWLRI010000693.1:1814232-1835976 GCA_034781795.1 Crypturellus tataupa
TTTCCTCTTTCAGTCGGTGCGTGAGAGGCGTTTTGCTGCGGGGGGTGGGGTGGGGGGTGTTACTCTTAGTGAGCTGGAAGCGAGGAAGATAAAATGACTGCACGGGCGCAGAAATCCCTCCCGAAATCTTAGCCGACTTCAGCTTTTACTCTGAGTGCGCCTCTACGAGGAGGAGAAAGGTGATCGAGCAAGGAGAACCGGCCCAGCTCTGCTTGACAGGCGTCCCTGGAGCGTCGCCCCTCGGCACTGCCTCAGGGATGGGCTCCAAGCGCAGAGTCCTTTTCTGGCAAAGTCGTGGCAAATCCTCCCCTGGCTTCACAGACCTGTGGCCAACGTAAGCCCCGGTGTAGCCCTGAGCCCCTGGGCAGCAGCAAAATGCAGATTCACGTGTCACACGTATTCAGGGAGACCCCCCAAACCTGGCAACTGGCAATATGGGCAAAGTATTTGCCCTTATTGGAACAATATTCCCATTGAAGGTACAAGTCACTGCACCATGAAGGTCACTTGAAGTCCCTGTGACCGGTGCTTTCTGCGGCCATCTTGGCACCAGGTGGCCCTGGGGTTCTCCCTCCAAGTGGAGGGCCCCAAATCACCCACCTGGCACCCATGTGCTGTGCAGTGGGGAGGCTCTTCCCCCTGCTTTGGTGCTTCCCAAGGTGTCTGCAGGAGTGCAGCCTCCCCTGGGGATGCAGGACGGTCTTCCCCACCACCTCTGTCCACTGGAGACCATCACGGCTCTCAGGGACCAAGAGGTTTTCAGGCTCTTTTTAGTGGTTTTGGATATTTTTGTTGTAGTTAGCAACAAAACTGTTGTAGTTTGCTTGTTTGGGGTGGTTTTTTTTTTCTTTCCTTTCAAAACTCCTAAAAACTGGGAAATTCCCATGGACAGACATTCAGAGTTTTACTGGAAAACACTCAAGCCTAGAAATGTCAAGGTTAAGATTACAGTTAAGTAAAACCTAGATCTGCCCCATGTGCTAGTAAAGCTCAGCCCATTCTTTAATTGCATAATGTTTATAATATTTTATAATATAGCTGCATTAGACTCTACTAATCTGTGTACTCATGTATGGTGAGTCATTTGTATAGAAATTACACAGTAGATCATATTGCCATGAATTGCTACAAGTTAAATGTAGTGAAGTAATAGTGAAAATTTGCTAAACAATCTTCTGCTGGTGGAGATACTCCTGTAGTTGAAGAATTTTAGCACTACATCTCCCAAGGGAAAGATCCCTCGATGAGAGAAGAACCCCTGAGTAAATTACAAAGATTCTTGCTTTGTATGAGGAGGGTTTCTATGTCCATCTGTCAGTGCTTAGGTTGCTCATGTTTGTGCAGAGCTAACGTGTCTTTGGACCACCATGCCAGGGAAGACACCAGCAGAGCAGGCTCTTTTTACCATGCCAGCATTTTACCCCAGGAAAGTGGGATACTGAGCTCCTCTAATGCTTTGTGTGAAGCACAGACAACTGGAACCCTGGACTCTTGTGGTGAGAGGCCATGTTGGAGGCCCCAGCCACTGGGAGGGCTGGGATTTCACCCAGGAGGGTCTCCAGTCCTGGTGTTCCCTTGGGTGGAAGTTTCAGCTCCATGGATTAGCACCATCGAGGACATAAATCTTGAATTAAACCTGGCACAATGCCCTCACGGTAGCCAGAGGTATGCAAGGCAAGAGGTCCATTGGCGTCCCAAGGCCAATGGCGTGTTCTGCCCTGCAGCCTCACCATGGGGACCTGCACGTGGGGCAGGGAAACTGCCACACACCACCTCACCTCACCCGTCACAAAGCTGAGCTACCTGAGCTCCCCATGAGCCACTCTTCTCCTCCAGCATCGGGGCTTCTCGCCATAAGCCCATGGGCCGGGTGAGCCCACCTAAGACCCGGATGGCAGCAGCGCCGAGTGCTTGGGAATGGGCAGGAGGAGCACGCCCTGGCGTTTTATTTTTTATTTATTTTTTTTAGGTGTAAAAGAAAGGAAGTGGGTGCTTCCGCTGTGCAAAACAGGCTCCTACACTGCACGGCAGGTGCGGCACGCAGGGAGCGGGGAGCTCCACCCGCCGCGGTGAGTTCTGCCCTGCCGGGGCCGTGGCCGCTCCTCCCGCAGCGCTCCCAGCCGCTCCCGTCACCGCCCCGATGTCCCTCCTCGGCTTTTCCACAGAGCCCTGGACTCGGCTGCTCCGCTGTCCAGTGAAGGGTGCAGCAGATTAAGTGACCTTCCTCAGGCTGCCTTTGCTGCCTCCCCTTGATTCCCACGGCCGCTTAATTCTGGCCCAGTCCAGGGTCCTTCTGAGACCATGTCCTTCAGGCAGTCAAGACACATCTGGACATACAAGCAGACACACATACATGTAAATATGTGTATACATATATATATATATATATGTATACACACACATATACGTATGTGTGTGTGTGTGTGTGTTGCATCCCAATGCCTCCATTCGCCGAGGCTAAAGGTGTAACACCCAGAGCAGCTGGCACCAACAAGAGATATCATAGGAAAGGGCCTGCTTGGTCTGACCTCCCACCACTCTCTACCCTGGGCTCCCACCACCCACAGCCTTTGCCATGGGATAACTTAATCCAGGGCCTCCAGAAGTCAGCCCTGGCAAAAGCACCGAGTGGTTTTCTGTGGGCCTAGCCAGCTGGGGCCATGGCACGAAGTGAACAGGAATTGTCAAGGAAGGGCAAAATTCTCCACTCTCACCCTCAAAATAAAATGGCAAGTTAAGGAAGGCTTCACCTTGTCCAATGGGAACCTCTCCCAGAATGGTTATTGCTATTTTTTTGCTGACATGCCCACGCTTTATTTTAATGTCACTTTCCCCTCTTGCTCTATGGTGCTGTTCAGAAGAGGTGCCACCTTGCAGCACGGGCTCGAAACATTTGCAGAGACTCCACAGAGCCCGGCGTCCTCCTTGCTCGTGCCACCACAGCGGGTATCAGGCCTTCCCTGAGCACCGTGTCCACAAACAGCCCAGAAGTCAGTGAGAGGGCGCCCCAAAGTTGTTCAGACTGTTGCTTAAACCTGCTGGGGCTTCCCGAGGTTCAGAGATGATTTGGAGCTGGGCTTTTTGAAGCCACCATAACAGAGCAGATGAGGTAAGGGCCTCACACAAGGGAGGGCAGGAAGTTTGTGCGCTTTCTTTCCATTGTGTCACTGTGTCTCCTTGTTTCCTCTCCTCTTTGCCCGCCATCTCTCCCTTCTAATGAAAAACATTTTTCAAGAAGGTTCTGGGTTAGAAATAGAAGCTTCTCGCTTCGGTTTCGAGGCAGAGATTTTCCGCAGCTCGGCCCCTGGACCTTGGAGCCACCACTCAGCTGGTGGTCGCACCAAGGAAAACCTCTACTTCCAGGACCCCCTGGCTGCTCCATAACAGAGACTCGGGATAAGGATAGTGTTTGAGGGGCTCTGCCTCAACGTGATGGAAGATGCCGGCAAAATGGAGTGTGTAGTGAGATCCCTGCCCATTCATGACAGATATCTCAAAACCATAATTACTGCACCTCCGAAACTTGATACACCTGAAACCCAATCCGGGCCTAGTTCTAAAAGTGGGAAGTTGAGGCTCGACCTGATTTTCTCTGTACATACAGCAAGAGCTTGGGGAATCCTGCTGCCACGCTGCAATCGCGTCCACCAAGGCCAAGTTGTTTTCTTCTCAGGCCCATTGTCATCTTCAGCCCCGAAGTGTGGGCCTCGCTGTCTCGTGTGCGTGCCACGTAGCCCCCACAGTTTCCATGCACTGCACCTGTAGTTTCAGTAAACCTGGCGACAGTGAGGTTTGGTTATGCAAACAGGGGTAACTCTTAGTCATGTAAGTCTGGGCACCTTTAGGAGAAGTACCAAGGAAATTCACATTATGAAATAACTTCCTCTAGTGCTAGTGAGCACAAAGACTCTTGTTTCCACACTACAGTATGACTTAGAAGCTCCATTTTGATTTTGCAGGAATAAGATGAAAGTTTTCTTAGTATCTGATTTCTGTGGTTAAAAACAATGTTTAAGCACTTGTTAGAAAAACAACCATAAAGCAAGCTTGGAGAACTGAGATCCTATTTTTATCTTTTTCTTTTCTTTTCTTTTATGCTGGGACCACATGCTCTATACGCACACACACTTCTATAACACGCCACCACTACCCAGACAAAAGCAACTTGTGTAGAAGAGGGTGCTCAGGGTGCAGAAGTGACTGCTCACCATATAGGAAGTGCCAAAATGCAGTTTGAAATCTGTTTGGAGCTACATCATCCTATACTACAACTTCTCTCAATGGGACACCTTATTTGGTGCCTTAGTCGTTTTGTATTGCCTTTTATTCTCTGCATTTGGTGTTTAGGCCATGGTTTGCCTTAAATACGACCATGGGTTTTGACCAGCTAAATCCAGTATCCATTGCAAAATTTGTTGAGTGTTTCATGAGCATTTCAGTGGGGTTCAGTGCACAGACACCACCAGGTCCTTGGCTGGTTTATCTGCCTCATGCTCGCATGTAAATCGGCAGCACGCGGCTGCTTTCCCGTGGGAAAGGCGGCCTCCAAGGCACAAAGGGAATGGTTTGAGGTCTCGACACCTGAGTTTTTCCAGGATGTTTTGCTGCCCAGAGCTCGTCGCTTGTGCATCGCAACTCGTACTCTTGCAACTCGTACTCTGCATGTCCATGAGTTTCTGAGCTCTGGCCCCCAATTCTGCAGAATTCAGTAATTTTATCCAAACGTGAGTCTAGCTTGTTATGGAAGAAAAAGGTATCCTTATCAGCGTAACAGCTGTAGATTCTGTGGACGCCGTCACCTCAACTCGCTGTGGGAAGAGCAGAGACAGACTCACAGCTGCGGCTGCACGGCCTCGTCTCGGAGTGCTGCCCACACCGCGCACCGCGTGGGATGCGAGTGGGCAGGAGCCACTGGCCAAGGTGCACAGGTACATGTGGGAGTCAGGCCGGCCTCGCGGGGGCTGCGCGGCCATCGCCGCCCTCGCTGTACTGCACCTGCAACTCCTGCGTGACATTCTGGTGCTGCTTTTTGGTTTAATTCCCTTCTCTTTTCTTTGGTTGCTTAAAGGAGGATATGGCATCCCGGAGAGGCCAGTCTTCGTAGGGGCTGGGCTGCAGTCGTGGTGTGGATCTCTATAGGGATTGCCGTCACTTTAGGACAATGAGCAACTCCTCTACCAGCGGCTTCACAGTGACTTCCTAGAGAGCAGGAGGCAGCTTCCCAATGGAAGGGGCCGTTGGGAAACACCTCGGTCTGCTGACAGTGCCCATGGCACGGCGATGGCACCGCACTCCTGGCTTGGGTCTTGCTTGTTAGCAGTCACTGCTGTAGATGGGACCTTTGATGAATTTGGGGGCTGACACGAACCTCTGCCTTCTGGGGGACCTGTAGCTTTGCCGAAGGGTGTTGGGCTTTCTTGCAGGGCTCAAAGAGCTCATGGGCACATCGTGGACACATGGATGCATTGTGGACACATTGCTGTGTAGGTAATTCCCTTGAACACTCCTTGAGGAGCCTCATGGGTACTCTCTAAGGAACTGTATTTCTTTTCTCCTGTGTGAAATGAATTGTTTTTCCTGACTTCTCTTTTCAGAAATCCTCAGAGCATTTTTAGGTGGTCTTTTCCAGAAGCCTTCACACAGAACCGAAAGCCCAGTACACAGATACGTGTGTATGAGTGTATGTGTGTGTGTTTGTGTGTGCACATTTCTCTCTAAGCACCAAGATTTCACCTGGAATTGGAAAATGGGAAGAGGAAATGAATGCAGTTTGTAATGGGTGATGAGCAGGGAGCAACATCTCAGAGCAAATGCCAGGTTGTGCTCTGCAGCTTCTCCATGAAGAACCATGCTCCTGTATATGAGGTTTTGCTCACAACTGTGAAGAAACTTGTTGCCAGTTCACACATCCATGTTTCTAGGGGGTAGTTTTTGCTTATCTAGATTATTTTAATGGTCTCTAGCAGGTTGAAATGCCTTGGGAGTAGGGGAAGGATTTGTTCTTGCCCTTCTCAAACGCATGGTGAAGTCTATGCGAGGCTCTCAAAGGCCAGCAAAATGGCACCAGACCCTGGAGAAGAGAGGCCAATGAGTGGCCAAACCTCTGCTCTTTCTCCATCCTCTCCTCCAAGTCCTGGAGTCCAACCTGGTCCCTTGAGCTCTGACACCACCGTTTCTTCCCTCTCCTCTGATTTTGGCTTCCTGAGTCCCATGTGCAGTTGCTGCTCCATTCCCCAATTTAACTTCTTCTTCGGGATTCACCTCAGCTGGGTGTTGTGTTTTCCCAAACCCTTGCCACCACTGAGTATCTCCCTTGGCAGGAGGGCTGGCTGTGGCTACGGGCATCTGTCTAAACTAAACTGATTTCAAAACCATGTAATTGGCTTGATTTTGAATATCTGGACTGTATTGACTAAAGGATTTGTTTTTCAGTCAGCAATTTTTGCCTTTCAGGGAGTAGTTGTAAAGCCAGACAACTAGAACCTAAACTTTACCATCCTCAAAGACCATAGTTTTCATGATTTGTTGGCTAAATCTTATTTTAATGCAGTTATTACATGATTTGCTTCTTCATTCATGTCGTCTGTGTCCAAGTTGCATTTGTTCTCCTCTCTTGTATACTCAGGAGCACAGCTACCAAGTTCAGAGTGGGAATTCCCACTTCATAGGGGAAATCTTATTTCCTGGGGTTTCGCTCTTGGTACAAGGTACTCTTGGAGATTGCAACATTTTAGCTGTTAATGCTTATTGAAAACACTTGTGTCTTTAGACTCTAATGTAGCTATGTTTGACAATTAAGGCTTTAAATCATTTGTCATTTGTGATGATTAATACTTTAAATCATTTGTGATCACAAAGTTTCCTTCTATATGGTAGCTAGACAAAATGGATCTCAGAAGCATTTTTTTTCTGCATAGAGTGTGATATTAGCAAAAAGGAGAACCAGTCCAAGAAGCAACAACAAAACCCTTCACACGCACAAAAGCAAAGCAGACTCTGAGTCATATTCAGCAATCCCCAGTAGCTAGGGGCCACATCTTAACCAGACCAACAGGAGCCCCTTTACCATGAGGGAAGAAAATCAGCTTTTCAGTCCTTCAAGCCAGAGCCCTGTCTCAAAGCCCCTTCTTACTGGAAAGGTTTTACGTGGATGGGAAGTGCCAGTAATTTCAGTGAATGACTCACGGAGACAGGGATAATTCCCCTCTGACCACCCATGTGCCCACTCTGTGCTCCCCACTGTAGTGTCTGCACGTATCTCACCCCTATCATGAGATGCTGAACTGATTTGCATCCCACAGATAAGGATCAGACACAGGGAGCAAGGTGGTCAGGCTTATTTTCTTTAAAAATTACACTTTTATGTTTGAGCGTTGTGGTCTTAAAGTGGGAACTGGCCCCTGAGGTAGGTTAGGAAATTTTTAGAGGTTGCTAGAGTCATGAATTTGTTTTCAGGCTTGTTATTCAGCAAGTATTTTGCTTGTGACAAAATACCGTGTGGCTTAGCACGTTGTGGAAATGAGTTTGTGATTTTCTTTTTTTTTTTTTGGTCTGGCTCTCTGCCAACGTTAATTGTCTGCAGCAACAGCTATGAGTTGCTGAAGTGTGTAGTTTTGAAATATTCAATCAGAGAGGAGCATTTTGCTCTTCACATCCTGATCAAAAAACCTGATCTCCAAGTTCTCTCCAATCATGACTATTTTCACGACATCCTCCAAACGCAGAAGTAGGTCTCTGTCTCAAGACAACGGCTCTGCAGTCACGTGTAGTGTGGTACCTATACGCACCTCGTAGGGCACCAGCTGCCACTGCTGACTTATAAGCAAACAGGTATTCAGCCCTTGGACTAGGAGGGTATAGAAGTCTTTAACAAAAGACTTGCTCTGACTATGTGACTTAATTCTGCCTCTTCTGAAAAAGATGTGATTGTGCTGGATGCACTGAGTCTGGGTCGGAATGAGTCAAAGCTGATATGATAGAAAATGGGAATAGCAAAGAATATTTTTCAGAAGGACAAAAAAACAAAGGGTATTTTTTTCTCAAGAGCAGAGGGAAATTTGAGAGGCCCAGTAATTTCCCTTGTCTTTAAGTGTGGTAATCATCTGACTCCTTCAGAAGGCCTTGACCATTGATTACTAAACACAGTATTTTGCACGAGATGAGCTATTTGTCACAGCTTTTTTAGCTTTTTGGATTTTTTTTTCTTGATACATTCAAGCAAGCTGTGACAACAGTCTCATCACCCCCCAGCTAATCAGATTTAAATAACAGCTCCTAAGTAGGGTAAAATTAGTATTTACTAGAAATGAAGAGCAGTGTACTTTCAAAGCCTAGTCTTCGGCACTCTAAGAAGGCTCAGATAAGGATTGCGCCGTCTCCCCACCCACACTCGGTTTGCATATTAATGGCCCGGCTGGTAGCTGGCAGACTGAACATGCCGTCTGTGGAAACGAGGGCTCTCTGCTCAGTTCTCTCTCTTAGCAGGGCGCTGTGTCACCCTGGTCACCTCCGAGGCCGGGGGCAGCCCTGGCTGCCTCCTCGCGACTCCCTGGAGCCCGTGCAGCTCCCGCGAGGATCCAGGCACCACAAGCGCTTTACGCTCCCTCTTAACCCAACCTCGCGGCATCCGGAACACTTGGAGCCACGTTTCCCTTCCAGGCTCTGCACATGTGGGCGCCCAGACGAACCCTGAGAGATCCGACCCAAAGCCCCTGGAAATCAGTGGGCGTTCATAGACTGGCTTCGTGTTGTGGCATCAGGCTCCCGCCCCCAAAATGCTTTTAATTCCAGTGTGTGGAGAGTTTTCATGCTGTAAACAGTCACTCTCAAGACTTTTGTTTTGTTTTGAGTGATCTGTGAATTAAAAACTGCAAACCTTTTTTCTGGCATGATGCTTGCTGACAACAAAATCAATGTTTGTGATGGATATAGCCTGGGGTGAGGGCCCAGTGAAGGCAATTCTGCACTCAAAAACATGTTTTATCCTTGAGATACCAATGCATTCACCCTACTCTTTTAGATATAGAATATCTGTGAGTGGAGAATTGGGGTTTGTGTGGTCTGTGAAAAGTCTTCTGAAAGGAGAAAGTCTTTTAAAATGCAATAAGCTAAAGAAGAAGAAGGTACCTGCCATTAAGATGACCCAGCCTTTCATCAGAAACCAGTCTGAGGTAAAAGCAAAATACCAAAATGAGGCCCTTTAGTGAACATTTTCTCAACTGACTGAGAAAGTGGTATTTAAATTCAAATTCTTACACAATGTGGGGTTTTCTGAAAATAAAGTCCTTGCATGGACAGAATGTGTTCATGGGACCCACAGGGCTTGTTAAACCATTACACCCTGAGCTCGCTCTGCCCCTGTGGGGTGACACAAAACCCACCCGACTCAAGGGGCCATGAAGCCTCTCCAGATGAGTGTAAAAGTCTGGTTTACAATCATTTCCCCTAGCCCATGTGCTAGGGCTCCTCATTATAGGACGGTTATCCATCACCGGGAGCTCCGTATCAGCGGCCAGGTGTTCACATTCCCCTTTGTGTCCTGCTGAGGACGTGGACGTGAGGGGTGAGCAAGGGGCTGGCTGGCACAGCCAGACTGCGAGCCCAGGGCTGCAGCTGCAGCTGCTGAGCTCCACCGGAGGAAGGGCGTGCGCCGTGATACAAGGTGCGAGCAAAGGCAGCACTCCCCAGCTGCTCCGAGCTTTCCCCGCCTTCCTGAGCGTGCAGTGTCTACGTGTGCCCTAATCCGGCATCCAACTTTGTAGGAGACCCTTGCCTGGCGTGGACAAGCCCTTGGACAGTCAGGGCAGTCCAGGAACACCTCCAGGGTCAGGAGAAAGGGGTAGATGAGCAACCTGACCTACAGTGATGCTGGTAGCTGCCAGGAGCCTGTCCCGGCGCAGCTTCGGGTTGTGCCACAAAGTCTAAGCGTCTCCCTCCTGCACCACGTTGCTTCCTTACCCCGCAGACTTGCACAAGGAGAAGGGGTTGCTCCTCCTTTACCTTCTCCTCCTGCACTAAGAGATGCCTCCAGTGTAGAAGAGGGAAGAGTTACCTCCTCACAGCCCAGCTGTGTGTGCAGAGGAGCGAAGCACTGATGCCCATTGGCCTCCTGTCACTTGGTGTAGAGTCTGTGGCCCCATCTTGGCTTTTCTAGCAGTGAAAATCATCTTCTGGAGGTGGCCTACTTACCTGCTTGAACCAAAGAAATATTTAATGATTTTTTTTTTTTACCATTCCTATGGCAGGCATTTGTCTAGACTTGAATTCGTGTGGCGGCTGTAGGGCCGTCAGCTCTTGGTTGTGCAGATTCACACAGGTGGTGAGGAGAGGAAGTGGTTGCTTTGATCTCCGAGTGATTTTCTGTACATCAGTCACGGAGCTTTGCGCGAGCTTTGCAGCAGCAGGCGCGCGCGGCCTGCCCTATGCAAGCAAGGCGGGATGGGGAAAACAGGCAAGAGAAACAAATCCATTTTACAAATGGAGAAAATAATAATGATAATAAAAAGGCATCCCACATCATCACCTATGGGTCTAAGCAAGTCCTGGCACCCCTGCCACAGCTGTTGTAGACTAAGACCAAGCAGGACTTCAAGGTTCTTCTCTGTGTAGCAGCCGTTTCAGGGATGTCTTGAGGTGAATGCTGCAAATCTTTATGATTCTTTAAAAAAAATAGTCTTACTTTCCTATGAGAAATGTCTATGTGCAATTAAACCAAGCTGTGACTAAGAGTTAGATATTTTCATGGCAGGGGAGGTAGAATCTGCGCACAGAGTATTTGCCACAAAGTACAAGTAGTTGCTGCCCATGTCAAGGTAGAAACCAAAATCAGCCTCACTTAAACACTTGTTTTCTGAACTATTAGAGCTGCTGGTGAATAACAGCTCTTTTTTCCATCTTTGTTGCTTTTAAGTCCAAAAAAAAAAAAAAAAAGAAACACCACCACCACCAACAAAAAAAAATCGGTGGCAAGTGCAAGGTCCCCAATGCCGCTAGAGGTCACCATTTCTACAAAGTATTTAGTGTGAAACAGCGTGGGGCTACGGGGAACGTGGCCATGGCTGGAAATAAATTTGATCACTAACAAATACGGACGTGACTAGTGTTGGGCCTGCAGCTTCCTTAATTAGCGAGCACATATATCCAGCCTTTGAAAATGGCTCCGGGAAAGGATCCTTTGAGCAGATGGAGTTAAATAGCATATTAATGTGAATGAGGGAGGCAAAACCGGGGAGAGCTTGGAGAACGAGGAGTTCTTGTCTCGCTGTGCACAGATCTTTATGCACTTCTTACTAGTAGTCCTCAGTGTAATAGTAAAATATTTTAATAAAATCCCATCCTACCTTTATCCAGTAAGAGAGGTAAAAACCAATCAGATTGAAAATCCGCCCCCACCTTTCTCCTTTTTCTTTTTGGCAACCAGACCCTTCTGCGGCTCCTGAATGAAACCTTTCCCACCACAGCACCGGGAGGCTGATTTGGTCCCATAACTTCAGTGCCAAGTGGCTCCCACACAGGCACCTCCATCACATACTTTTTTTTTTCACATTTCCAGCACCTGACAGCCATGACATGGGCAGAAGCAAGATCTTGGCTGCGATGGGGCTTTTCGGGAGCCTGCCTGCTGTGCAGAAGCCTCTAACGGCATTTAAATCTCAGCTTCTCCTTGTGTAAGAATTAAACATGTACAAGTAAGGCAGCTGCAAAAGTTGCCCACGGGAAATAACTGCAATCCGACTGTGGTTTGTATTTCCCTCAAAGCTCCCCTCATCTTCTTTGCTATTCTTTCACTTGTGCCTATCCTTTTCAGGCCTCAGCACTTTGGAGGTTGGAGGCCTCTCATCCACGTTGCCCACACATTCTTGGGTAGAGCAAGGCTTGAAAATAAGTAACCATCATGGTTTTAGCCAGGTTTCACTTTGAATGTCTGGGTTACCTCAAAGCAAAACTGAGAAAAAGCCCTGGGCTAACTCTCATGAGCTTAAAGCTTGGACTTTCACACGTCTTTGCTTATTGCTAGAAGGAAATTATTCATAGCCTATTTAAAGAAGTGCTGTTCTCCTTAGAAGGCAGACAAAATACCACCAATTTCAGTGGCAAAACCGAAAGCAGAATTTGTTTTGAGTGGGCTAGCTCCATATTTAGCTGGCGGAAATGCCAGTGAGAATTATTGCCGAAACCAACCATGCTCACTCTCGCTTTCTCTGCCACCAGGTTCTGCGGCGCCGGGGCTCTCACACCAGCGCTCCTCGAGGAGGACATGGACCCAGAGCCCCTTTGGGAAGCGGGAAGGAGATCACGGAATCACTATGGTTGGAAGAGACCTTCAAGATCATTGAGTCCAACCGATGGTCTCTGTTGGCCATCCTTGGCTTGCAGACAGCAGAGAGGGTTAGAGTAGGGCACCAAAATGAGCAGTGAGGCTGAGGCATGCACCAAAATGCCGTTTTCTCCATGCAGGCAAACCTGCTCAGAGGCTGGAAGAGGCTTGCTCAGGGCTCCCAGTGTTCCCGGACCCATTGGCACTCAGCTGGCTCGAATCCTTAAGCGGGGCCAGTTGGGATCGGCATTTTCACCTCATGTTATCCGCGTGCTCTGCTGCAACCGCCGTGGCTTCCTGGTCAATGCCTCAGCCTTGGTGTGTGTGCTTCAGTTTAATTTATTGCCAGGGACAGGGCTTGTAAGACAGCTCCAAGTGTGGGGACAGGACAGAGGGAAGAAAAAATGCAAACAGGAGGAAGTGAGTGAGGGGCAAATTAACTAGGGTGTGCTGGGTCACCTAAAAGCATCACCCACACAAGGGACCGTGTGCTGTCTGAGAGTGTTACAACCAGGGTTAACGCTGACGCCCCTTCCCAGGCTCTGAGGACACCTTCTTGGCAAAGTATAAAGCAAAGAGGGATAAAAGGTCAGGCTCTGCCTTCTACAGATGGCCCTTCATGTGCAGCTGGACTTGAACTCAGCTGCCTCTCCCCAGTCTGACAGAGCCCCGATGTGGGAACTTCCTGCGTCCTCACCAAGCCGGATGCTCCATGCCCACCAGTTTGGGCAGGAGCAGGTGACCCCTCAAGTGCGGAGGGTGGCGAGGCCAGGCTGCTCCTGCTTGGTTCACTGACGGTTGCACAGACTCAACAGCAGAGACCCAAACCAAAGCCCTCTTCCAGCTGCAAGCTGCAAATCCTAGCCTACATTTCACTCCTCTTTCTACACTTAGAAGGAAGTCTCCTGCAAGAGCTGGGGAGAAACAATAAGAAAATCTTGATAATAAACACTGAGTTGGATAGGGCCAACATTAACAAAAGTTAGTGGGGCTTTATTGCCTTTTATGTCGATTTAATAAAATCTGCTTTTCATCCGCTTCTAAAGGCACATGAGCAAAGTGATTGGAAGGAGGCCAGGAGACGCCCGAATGAGGAACCTGCCAGAGGTGTGGGGCAAACTCCAGTACATGTAAGGGAGGTGCTGACTAGAGACCATAAACACCTGAACAGAAACAACAGGGCAATCAGGGTGATGGAAAAAGCATTGCACTCAGAAACCATATGAGAAAGTGAAGTGCAGACAATACAAGACTTCTTCCAGCGCTAGATGGCTATGGGTTTTTTCACATACCGTTTGATATATAGTGATGTCCAGGGAGATTTTTTGAGCAGATACTTATGCAGTGCAAGGGTTTTGGTTCTAGGCAGTCTTGTGTCGCTTCTCACTGCTCTATTGACTGGCAGTACGGCAACATGGGAGCAAGAAAGGACAAAAATGCTGCACAGATTCTCATTTTCTTTATTCAGGCATTAAACGGAAATCTGGAAGAAGCATTGGTATAGAGCAAACAGGTATTTTCAAAAAGAAAAAAAAAGGAAAGAAATTACAAACTACTTACAGCATATATAGAAAGATGATTTTGGTCATCCACATTTAAGGGGAAATTAGTTCTCACAAGTGCTGTCTTTACAGCCTACATCCCAAATCCAAGCACTTAAAACAGTCCAAATCATGTTCCTTCCTTTATTTAGAGATCAAATAGTCAGGTTTTAATGATATTATCAGTTGGATGTTGGGAAGAAGCTGCATACAACTTGGCATAACTTTTGATAAGAGTTAACAAACAATATGATTGACAGAATTAGATTATTTTGTGCTATTAATCTTATTCTTTGATCTGACAACTATAAGGCAGGTAGGTCATAAGGTTTTGAGCACCACTGACCTTCAACAGGGAAGTTAATCTTAGTTAATGCCTTAATCAATCACAAAAACAGGTAGGCAGAAAGAATGAAAAGCTCCTCCCCAGAAATCCCCAAACCTTACAAATTCTTCTACTTGCAAAGGTGTAAATGGCTTCAGTACTTAGGCTTTTTGGACTTACAGTAGCAAGAGAAATGAAATTTATGGGAGTTTGACAGACTGTGGGAACATTCGGAAGTAAGAAAGCATAATATGAAAGTTTCTTAAACCAGACTCTTGTATTTGTGCAGGTGAAAGTCCTCCCTGGATCATGGCACTTACATTCAGGCATCTGCAAAGCACGGGTCTTCATGTGAGAAAAAATGCTTAAACTCTAATATTGACTGTGGATACTTAGCCAGAGGAGCCAAGGAAAGGCAGAACTTTTAGAGTTTGGGTTAGAATTCTGGGGTGGACAAAATTATATCAGAGAATAATGTTAGTTGCGTTCAGGTAGTGCGATCACTGAATTTAAAAAGAGTACAGCTGTTTTTTTCCTAAATTTGGGGCATAATCCTCCTCTGATTTATTTCAACAGAGGTTTTGCTACTGACTTCAGAGAGACCAGAATCGGGCGCTTTGTCTGCTCCAGACCTGACTGTTTTATTTGGAAGTACAACTTTTTAAAACACACAATTTTCTCTTAAAATGCTACAAAATAGGGCAAGTAATTACATTAGGCTATACCTGAAGCTCCAGAGAATTAATACAAAGGCTGCTTGCCTCTTGCCAACTTTCACTATTACAGTTTTACTAGCACCAGATGCAGCACTACTTTACCTGCCTGTTTCAGTTAGTGAACTCTTTCTTTGGAGTTTTCGTTATGTTTCCTAAAGGAGCATGCAATATACACAAACAAAAGCTTCGGGGAGTGGGGACCAGCTTGGTGGCCCATATGGTCTTAGTATCAAAGAAACAAGAGATGGAATAGGTCTGTTTGCTCAGCAACTCTCTCCTCTTTTCTGTAGATGTGCAACTGTTGCCTGAGGAAAAAAGCTCTTTGGGGAAGTTTGTGTGGCCTGCTGTCATGCGTGAAACTGCAAAGTGAGATTTCCTGTGTTGTTCTGAGCACCCCACGGTTCAAAAGCGAAGGAGCTGGCAGAGTTGGCAAGGACTCACTGCAGCAGCGTTGAGACCATGGAGAGTTAGGGGAGAGTTTTGTGAAGACAGCAGGGAAAGGACTTCTGTACAGGTGACCAAAGCCAGACCTTCAATCTTCATGCCACTAACCCAAGTGTAGAAGAAGAAGCAAATACAGCTCTAGCACCAGCTGCAAATCATGCAAAAAAGAAAGGTTCATACAAAGATTCAGGTGGTAATAATTCTCCTACAGATGACATTGCTAAGGCAGAGTACAAGCTGCCTTATATAGACAGGCCTACTCAGACCTCTGGCAGCCAGTGAATCAAGAAAGGACAAGGATTTTGCCACCACTGCTCTTGACAATAAGGTGCGTGGGACGCTGTTTTGAAGACAAACAGTTCTAGCAGATGCCTTGGGTTAGGGGAGTTGCTGTAAGGGCTTCCCTGGAAAGCACACTTCAGTAAAGGCGAGGAACTGGACTGAGGAGCCTTGGCTGTACTACCTGAGCCAGCAGGGTCTGAACAATCATACCCATGACAGCCCACAGGATTTTTGTTTCATCCTGGTGGAATGTCTTGAGGCAAGCCAGGGAGGTGTTTGGCTCAGCCAGCATTCTTCAAGACTGTTGTACTTTGCTGCCTTGGAGCAGCCTGGCAGGTCTTCTGGTTGAGACACTCCCCAACTGATATCTGTGCAGATGACAGGGAAGGACCTGGCATGCGTCGTGCATGTGCCAAGCTGCATAAGTTGCTCCAGAGGCCCAACTAACTAAAACATCGCAAGGTCTTTTAGCCCTGAGGATCATCAGCTATGAGGAGAGGAGTGAGAGTGGTCTGTGGGTCTAATGAGTGTCAAGAAGCAGAGTTGGATGGAACAGAAAGGTTGGGAGCAGAAAAGGAAAGAGAGGTCTGAAAAAGGGAGGGAAAGTTGGTAAATTCCTGAAAGGCTTGAGCTGTTTCTCAGAGGTTCAGGCTGCCACGGACAAGGCTTTGTCTTCAGATCAACTTCAGATGACTTTATTGATTACTCCTAGGATCAGAGAGAAAAATCAAAGAGTTTTTGAGGAAAGGCTGAAGGCTCGAAATTAAAGGTGTTCCTTACAGCCTGATTTGGAGTCTCCAATGGTTGAGTCCCTGCTCAGTAAATGAGTTTGGGAAGCTTATTGTAGACATGCCATCTTGCAGTGCACAAATACACTGAGCCATAAGCACAACAAGGCACCACAATGCAAAAGTCAGAGAGTGTCTTTAAGACAGCTTTTGTTGTAAACCAATTTTGAAATTCAGCACAGCCTACTGCAGTAGTAGGGCTAGACTGGGAACAGCAGGAGCAAGGAGGAGGCAGAACCAAGCTATCTCTGAGACAAGTTAAAAAGATTGGTGGTTTGGGATGTGATTCTCCCTTACTGGGCGAAAAGAAGCGCAGAATCACCAAAGTGTTGGTTGGAAGGAGCTTGGGGGCCACCTAGTCCCACGCCCCACTCCAAGCAGGACCATCACCAGCATCAGACCACTAGGTGATAGGTGGCTTTATCTAGCCTTGCTGGGAAAAACCTCAAAGGAGTGAAGCCACCACCACCCTGGGAGGCTTCTCTTGGTGCTGCACCACCTTCCTGGTGAATAAGGTTTCCCTAATACGCAGCCTGGACCTTCCCATTCATCATGTTCGTCCACATTCCCCAAGACAGCTTTTGGCAGCATCACAGGGAGTTTGACTCTGTCATCTCTGTCATGGCCTTTGGGTAAGCACAGGCTGCAGCTTCATCTCCCTTGGCCTCCTCTTCCGTCTCACCGGGTAGGACAAGCCCATCTCCCTCCTGCTCTCTCCCAGAGGACCTGCACTCCAGGCCCCTGAGCATCATGACAGGCCTCACTGTCCCTCTCTAGCTTTCCCCACACCCACTCGAAGTGGGGTGGCTGTCCCAAGCCAGGAGGCCAGACTTCAGCTGCAGACCCACCAGTGCCACGTGGCAAAATGAAGTATGTGGAGACAGCTCCAAGAGCAGCCATCGTGTTTGGTGGGCCCATGGCCACCAGGTATCATGGGGCCTCCTTCCAAGCACCCATCACCGGCTGTCAGGCGGGGTCCCATGGTCACAAACCCGGAAAACAGGACAGCTTTTGTTACAGCCAGTGCTTTGGTGCTGAAGCACCACAGAATTCTCCCCAGGGATCTGCATATAATTAGAGGTACTTAGTCAGTAAATCGGAGCAGCGCCCAACTCAGGTTCTCCTGTTTCTTGAGTTCATGTTACCAACTAAGACTTACCAAAACATAGTTTTATATGCTAATTTCCGTATAATAAAACCCTTACTGTATGTCGTTCATTGATATCAAGTGATGTACATGTAAGAGTAGGCTAATATTATGTATATATTACCAAGTTTATGAGTTCAAGAATTACAATGTGCTTGCTTTATTTAGGTGGTAAACTTTTTTAATGAGTCTGGAGGGTCCTTTACATAAAAGTGGCGACTCTATCTTGGAATCTCTTTCCATGTTTATTAGAAATGTGTTTTACTTTACCATGAAAAAAGCCAAGGAAACATGCAACCTTAAAGTCTAATGAAGTAGTTACTCATGCAGTCAAAGTTCATAAATTTTAAATACATTTAATTTATAAATTGAAAACATAGCTTGCACTGGCTTTTTCAAGATTATTACTTGCCATGGGGGTCTCAGCATAGCTGCTTGGCTATGTTTGTTACCTCTTTTCTTTCAAGGCCTAGACTGGATCTTCCCCATTTGCTCACATTCATTTAGATGTTTTTAGGGAAAAGAAAAAAAAAAAGGGAGCTCTCTAAGATATTAAAAATTCTAACTCAGCCTGCGGTTTCTTTGTTCTCAACTCAAATAAGATCTGCTTTTGAGCTGCCACTTCAGTGGAGCTTTTTCTCATGGTGAGAAACCTTTCGTCCCTCTGGAGATATCTTTTCTGAGCTAATTGCAGAGTGCATTCCCTAGAGGGACAGTCTGAGCTTGACTCTAACCTCACAGCAATAAAACCTTAGTGCCAGCCTGGGTTAGGAACCCAGCCCCCGGGAACAGGGAATTTAGGGAAGGAGGGAAATGAAGATGACAGCCTTCCGCTTTTCTTCTTTTCCCTCTGCAGGCCTCTCCTTGCGAATCCACCCGCCGTAAGCAACTTTGACTGCACAAGTTCTGCCATAATCTGTCCTAGTAGCAAACAGTCCTGGGTGCAAAATATGCAATGAGGCACTTAGAGGCCCCTGTCTGTGCTAAGAAATCAGGAGATGAGGAACCTTTCCACCGGACAAGCCACTAGATACCCTATTTCATGCCAATGCTGCAACAGAGAGGGCAGCGAGCTCATTGATCCCGCAGTAGCGCTGCTCGTTGACTAGAGAGTCAAGAGGGCACCGGGGCTTTGAATAATTTTAGGCAGATGTTACAAAAATCAGGAACGTGACGAGGATAAAATAAAGCTTCAAGGCCACAGTAGCTAGAATCATGCTTTGAACATTTAATCACTGCTTCTACAGGTTCAAACGGACAAGGTCCCTGGAGCTTCTTGAACAACAAAGCAATGCAGACAACGGAAATAGGGCAGTAAGACTCACCCTCTGCATTTCCATTCCCCCTAAAAGATCAGCTATACCTGAGGCATTTCTGAAAGACATTTGTGTCTTCTGGGCTCCAGTGGCTGGCAAGCCTCTACATCCCTCACCAGGGTACTCTGGTGAGCCACTGTCCTAGCCTTTAGAATGCTATTTCTGGCAGAATCCAGGTAAGGGCCATTCCTGAATTCCTCCTTCAGGCGACTCAATCCTCAGGCAGGCAGGAAATCCCTAGGACTTGTGCAAAGCCAAATTTCAGGATGAGGCCCTCTAGACGGCCCTGCTCTGCGCCGCGTTTCTCCCACTCCTCCTTCTGGGAAGTCAAAGCTCCCGCGCAGTGGCTAAGCAGGGAGCAGGCACCAGGCCCAGGCAGGGCAAGCAGTGGGGCCGCTAATTGGAAAGGGGAATTGGGAAGCGCCAAAGCTGGCTAGCAAAGCTAGCGAGGTGCCCAGGGTGCTCCTCGCGTGTTTTGGGGGAAGCCTTAGGCATGGCTGCTTGCCCTTTGAAGCGTCATCAAGTGCTGTCACTGCACTATAGAAACTGCAGCTATTTTCTCACATATATTTTGTTCCTTAAGAGAGTAGCCTAAATATAGCCCTGACTGTCCCGGGCAAGAGACTGCGTGGTGGCCTCCATGCCCACAACTTGCCTGCGTGCCGACGTGCAGTGCCAAAGTTCTGCACCAAAGCCTTCCCTTCGTAGCGCTTCGCGAGGGCCACGTCAGGCGCCCTCTGCTCTCGGCTCAGAGCAGCCGTATCCTTTCAGTTACACGTTGCTACCGCACAAGCAAGAAACACAGGCAGCCCCAGAAACCGAGAGGACACGGCGCCCCCAGTGTTGCCACCGGCCTGAAGCTTTCTGTACTGGCCCTCCTGGCCACCTAAGGCCCGTCCTATCTGCACGTTCAGATAGACCAGGCTCTTGGGGGCAGCTAATATGGGCAAAATCCAGGACTTCCAAGCTAGAGGGAGAAGCATGAGGGATATACCTGAAAGCCTGCAGGCAGGATCTGGCCTCTGCTCTTCTACCAAAAGACCTGGTGGAAGGTGAAGGTGCCTGACGGGAGAAGCAAGGCGGTGATGCCCACGCCAGCCTGACAGCACGGGGCTGACACGTCTACGTCTGAGTGACGCCAACCCTCGGCGGGGAACGGGCTACTGAGCTGAGCAGGGCTGGAAACTTCAGTTACTCAGTGCCAGATGGTGTCTCCACTCCAGCCAACCACCCACTGTCGGTCAGCGCTTCCTCCTTCACAGGGCGACATATTCAAGATAGTTGGCAAGAGGAGAGGAAAGGAAGCATGTGGTGTCTTTTGTGGGGATTTTAGCCTATCATCCTGGCTGTAGCTTGCGTGGGAGCTGCACTTGTCCCTTTTCCCCATGATGGAGTGACTGAATGTGATGGTCAAGGAGGAAAAATTAAATGCACCTTCGGAGCTAGAAGGTGCTTCAGGCAGTTAGTCTGGCAAAGAAAAGAAATATTAATATTTAAAGGCTTGCTGACATATTCTAGATAAAACAAGGAAGTTGTAATTAACTTCATGATAAAATACTATGTCACTTGCCAGGTTATTATTGATTGCATTTTTGTCCATTCATAACAAAATAGACTTTTCAATTCAATAAAAATTCTAGGTAGTCTCCAAAATCCCTTAGAGGAACAGATGCCCATTAAAGTTTGTAATCTTTGCCCAGGAATTCCTCAGCTCGTCTATTTTAACAAGCACAAAGTTTTCCTCAAAGTAAACAAAAAACTTTAGTTCCTTATACCTTGAACAACTTGTACTTGGAACAGCAGCACATTTTATAGAGAGATAAAAGCTTGTAAACATCCTCCTCATGAGCAATCTGCTTTTTAATGAATGGCCTCACATCCGTCCTCCCTTGCCCATGATTTTTTTTTTTCAGTAGTTGTTTCTTCTGTTTCTTTTTTTTTCCTCTTGCTATAATCGTGCAGAAAAAAAAAAAAAAAAAAAGAGAATCACAAGCAAATATTTGATGGTGAAGCTGAAGGAACAGTATTCTCTTGAGATAAGTCTCTTTACTTACAGCTGAGTAGACTGAGATTAAGTTATGCTGAATCCAGGCTGCTGGCCAGTTCCTCCTCTGCTTGTCAAGAACAAATGCTTTGTTATTTAACCAAAGAATGGGGAAAAGCAGGAGAGAGGGCAGAGGGCCATGGCCTCCTGCTGGAGCATGTCCCTGTCCATGGGAGCTGCTCTTCCCTAAGGCCACGAAAGTGCTAGTGTTAGCTCCGTGTTAGTGACAGAGAGGGCCAGGGCTGACTTGTGTGTGATGAGAGCAGCATTCAGGAGAAAAACACGAGCATAGATGAGAAATGAATGAGGATGGACATGTGAGGATGATGAAGCACAAAGGCAGGATTAGGGGATCAAGAAAGGAGGAAGAAGAGAATTTGTCAAAGGCGTGTGAGATACGGGTTGGGAGACTACAGGGGAGTGTGAGCAGTTTGAAAAGGTCATAGTTCTCAGGACCTACTAACAGGTAACGAACACATTATGCAAAATGCTGAACAGAAGGAGCAAGCCCATGAACCAGGGGCCCTCATAACAGTAGCAGCACTAGACTCATCCCGTCTCTCATCCCGTGCATCGGGACGATGCAGAAGCACTAAGGAGCCGGTGGCCATCAGCACCGTGTGCATGAATAGATAGGTAATATGCTGCAGTCACAGAATCACAGAATGGCTGAATTTGGAAGGGACCTCTAGAGATCATCTAGTCCAACCTCCTGCTCCAGCAGGGACACCTAGAGCACGTGGCACCTGGTGGCATCCAGGCGGGTCTTGAAGATCTCCAGAGAAGGAGACTCCACAACCTCTCTGGGCAGCCTGTTCCAGGGCT
>JAWLRI010000693.1:1849062-1861895 GCA_034781795.1 Crypturellus tataupa
AAAACACCCCCCCCCCCCCCCCCCCCCCCCCGGTTTTGATTGGTAGCAAGGAGCTCTTAGTGTAAGAATCATACATATACTGCATGAGCATAGAAAGGTTCTAGAGTACAAACCAAAACAAATGAAGAAAAAAAAACTATTTTAGCTATTTTAGAATTTTTAATCTTTTTGTTATGTTAGTATAGGAAATTTTGAACATATAGGAGAAAAATGTTAAATACTGCAATTACCAGGTCATGGTATTTTTACTGATACGCATTTTGTTTTTCTTAGTTCACATTTAACAAGGAGGAAACATGTAAACCTGTTTGTACAAAAACATATGATACCAAGAAACCAGAAGATAAACAGAAATTAGACTTTTTGAAAAAAAGTATGCTCTTGAATTATCAACATCATTGGTAAGTTGATGTCAAAATTCATGTTATTGAAAACACAGATGAAATGTTGAATGTTGACTCATAAAATGCATTTCTCCCATGTCACATTCTGTTTTTTCAGATTTGAAATAGCCACTCATGTTGAAATAGCCACTCATGAGTGCTTTTTCTGCTGTTCTGCTGTTCTTAGTAACAAATATTAGACCTACTTAGGCATAGAATATGGCTCACAGATGTAAATCTTCTTAGGAACCTCTTGAAAATTCCCAGAGTTGGAAGTTGATAGATTAGGCTTCTGTTTGCAAACCCTTCTGGTCTGTGCATGTTTTGGAAGTGAACAAGGAAGTAATTAAAAAAAAAAAAACAAAAAACCCACAACTGTGAAAGGTGTGCCTTTTGCAGAGATCTTGAGTGTACAAGTCTAGCAAAAATAAGCAGAGTCACTGGATTTGGTTATGTTCCTATTAAATAAGTTATACATTTATAATACTTGAACCACTTTGAATTTTTATGATACATGTTGTTGTGACATAAAAATTTAGTTTTAAAAGTTTGTGTATATATGTGTATGTGAATAGAAGGTATAGTATTCAGTACTTACACTCAGTTGCTTTTTGAAACAAATTCACTATTTTTGTACCAACCCCAAACTTCAAACTGATTGTTAACAGAGAAACTGCAACAGAACTATGTAAAACTAATCACATGTAAAAGTACTTTGGACTGTTCAAAAAAAAAAAAACCTTTATAGCTGATAGGATAGTCCCCCTCACCCATAGCTCCAAAAAGTGGAGGTTTCTGGCTTTTGTAATGAGTGAGGTACGGGCGTGTGGCATAGGGACATATTGTACAGGATCAGCAAGGTAGCGTAATAGAGGTTTATTATCCAGTTTCAACTTATCATAAAATTCCTGGGGAACACAGATGGTATGAAGTACTTTCGAGGTTTTAAAAGCCACTTAATAAGCTTAAGAGTTGACATGCTGAATTGAACTGAGCAGCTAAACTGATCTCTTGTCTGACAGTGTTCATCAGCAGATGTTCTAGGGAGGCCTATAAGAACACTTGTATAGCATATTTCCCTCTCACACGTAATCTTTTCAAGTCACTTTAAATTCGAAGATTAACTGTGGAAATGATTTGCTGCTTAAACTATCAATTTGTTCCAGCATTGCTGCTTGAAGACAGCCTCAGTATGTCTGTGCGGCAAAAGCTTTATCACAGCCAAGCTCTTCTGCAGTAGGTTGATGACTTGCTTGTTTTTGCTCTCTGAAATGAGAAACTGCTTGCTTTTGTTAGCAATCTCTAGCATATATTATGGAGGTAAAATTCCAAATATGATCTAAATGTAATGCATCTGCTGCTGGAATAGCTTCTAGTAAGCAGCTTATTATGTCTAATAGTACATGTGGGAGCGAGCAGGATTTGGTTGGTGTTGCTGCTGTTCGGAACTCTGTGGGAGTAAACGTAGATGTACGTAGACGTAAACTTTTTTTGGCCCAGGTATGTACAAAGTGGCTTCTGCGCCATGATTTCATCTTTGTACATGTGCTAATGAACCTGTAAAATCATACCTTTGAACAATTACTGTTGCCCTGATGGCAGCTGCTGAATTTTAATCCTTGTTCAAATGGTTTTATTTTGGCATTTATCTTTCAGCTATTAGGAAAAACCTCATAATGTAAAGAAACAAGTCTTCTCTTTCTCTTTTGCAAGGGGACATGTGTGAATCGTATCTTTTCATGTGGATAAAAAGTGTTGTGTGTGTTTTTCTTTTTCTGACAGCATAACTGGTGTACAGTATTTTTTTGTAGCATAACTGATGTATTTTATGGTTTCATATTTTTATGGAATTCGTTACAAGGGCTTGGGGTTCCTCTGCAAATTTCCCATTAAAACCAAATCGTAAATTAGGACTTTTTAGAAGATATGACCTTCTCACAAAATTTATATTCATATAGGGGAAGCAGATTTAAAAAAGAAAAGTAGGAGTGGTTGGTTTGAAAGCACCTACTTTCCCATAAATGTAAATAAAAGTAAGACTTTTCTTATGTAAACTATCTATTAAAAGATTCCATTCTTTCAGAAAACTACAGCTGGTTAGCAATTTACTTCAATAATGAAAAATGAGAGTTGCACTTCAGCTTCAATGAAAAACAAAAATTTACATTATGCCATGAAAAATCTATTGCAATTGAGCAAGAGCAATGAAAGAGCCTTCTGGATGGTTGATTATGATTAGGAATATACATATGCGTACGTGTGTGCTCATGTTGGCAATATTTAGGAAGATATTTTGTTTTATCATAAAGAATTTTGGAAAAGTTCATTTTACCTGTTTTAGTGGATGGTTCAGGCTATTTGTAAAGAAAAAATAGTGAAACAGTCAATCTGTGGAATTTAAGAATTTATGTTTTGGCCAGTATCCCTGAGAGGACTTTGGAAATTAGTCCAGTGAGGGGAATATATTGGTAGTCACAAGGAAAATCTCCCATTTCCAAGCCATTTTCTAAAGAAATATGTATTTTTAAAACCTGATTATATTTCAGTTAGATCTGCATACTGCAAATCCACCTGGGATGCATGTAAATGCTACAGTTTTAGACTGGAGATCTAAAAGAAAGTTTATTCTTGTATTTAACCTTCCAATATCTTATTTATCATAATGAGATTATTAATTAGATTAACATATTATCTTATCAATATTAATCTGTTTTAATTTATACTGCTCTCTGTTTTACAAGATTGTGAAATAACAGTCTCTCTGTTATTTCTCTACAGGATTGTGGACAACATGCCTGTGACATGGTGCTATGACGTTGAAGATGGCCAGAGGTTCTGCAATCCTGGTTTTCCTATTGGCTGTTACATTACTGAAGATGGCCGTCCAAAAGATGCCTGTGTTATAAATGTATGTTTATGAAATTCTACTATGTAACTTTTTAAAGGAATGTCCATTTTCATTAGTGTAGAGATTAGCATTCTCCTGTGTCCTGTTTCTGTGATGAGTCCTTGTGATCTTAACAATTATTCCCTACAATGGGGTGAGGGTTTAGATGTCCCTGTAAGTACCACATCTTGTAAGCGTGTTTAGGAGAAGCCCTTTGGCTCCTCTTTGTGTAATAGAGAAGAGGTGAAAAGAGATGGGAAAGGGGAATTAAACTCACATATCCTTTAGTACATGTAGGATGTGCAGGAGAACAATGTTATCCTTCATTGCCTGAAGTCAAAACATTCTGCAGCTTGGGTTTGCCATTTTTGTGGGATAGAGTGTTTTCTTGGAAGCAGGTTTGCATAGATAATATTTACGTTCCTTTACATGGAAGTTAAGCTTCTTGAAGGATTGCTTTCTCTCAAACAGTGTGAGCTAATGCAGAATGTTCTTTACTTGCAAGGAAGAAAGATATTTTGGATAGTTGAGGACTGGAAAACCCAGTCTGGTCTTCAGATTACTCCCAACCTCCTCTTCAGAGATGAAATAGGTTTTAGTTTTTCAGTTTATGAACCTTCCTAAAGACAATTCCTGCAGTTCCTGATCTCTTTTCCTTTCCTTTCATAATTCATCAGTTTGAGATGCCTGTGTGAATGGGTGCTAAGAATACATTAATGATCAAAAATACAGTATAGCAATGTTCTTCTATGCTCATTTAAATATATATATTTATTTTGGTTTTGATAGAAGGAAAATAACCTAAAAGGCAAGTAATTGAAGAGCTATAGAAGAATACTTTGGTTATATAATCATGCTTATAGTTAGGGCCCTTTGAGAAAAGTGGTGTGGAGAAGTAGAATCCTGAAGAGGTGCTAGCTGAACTTCAGTAGGCATAACTTCTGTGCTTTAACTTAATGTTTAACTGCCTAAATTCCAAGCCCATGTGCCCCTTCCCCCGAGATTTGTATTCAGCATTTTTAAATGCTGCTTGCACCTCTTCCTTGGGCATCTTTGGTTTGAACTATTGAGGCGATTATGTTCCAGTGGACAGTTACTTGCCTCCTTTATCCTGGGAGGTTCTGTTTAATCTATGAGAAAAATACTCAGCGTGTTAAAACAGTTAATTGTTCATGGAACAGTTGTATGAAAGTTGTCATGGCCTATTCAGCTTTGGCTTCCTTAGGCAAAACGGAATGTTTTCGGTTATTGCAACATACAAAATAAATTTGTCTATTTTTCCAGGTATAGTAAACAGTTCTTACTGTTAACTTTTTTTTTTTAATGTGAGGAAGCATTTAACTGTGTACCCAGAATCCCATATTCATCTTGTAGGGGACCTTCCTGACAATAAAACTGTATGCAGTCTGAAATTCCATTTTATACACTTCTGCCAAGGCTTTAGATGTCTTTTTCTTCCTGATTACCTTTTTTTTTTTTTTTTAAATATATATATATATATCTTTGCAGTCAGAATTTCATGAAAAGGATACATTTTATATCTTCAACCATGTTGACATAAAAATATATTACCACATTGTGGAAAATGGAGCTGTGGGAGCAAGACTAGTTGCTGCTAAACTTGAGCCAAAAAGGTTAGTATTCAGGAATTAACTTGTCATCAAAGAGCGGTCCATCCCTAGAGACTTGTTTTGGTTCTGGGACCTGTTGCTAATCAGAAATACTTTTAGATACATAACTGGTAGGTTAGCTTTCCTACTGATTATGCAGACAATTGTAAGACAATGTAATATACTCTTGTTGTGAATTGCATAGATCCTTCTGCACTATTTCCTATTTTGGACAAAAGAGACAGAATAAAACCTAGAGGTCCTATGTATTCAGTGAAGATACCCTCATTTCTTAACTGGGTAATGTTTTACCTTGTAACTGGGTATGTTGCCTGAGGCATGAGTAATCAGGGTGGAACACCTGATGTCTTCAGCAGTTAATATTTAAATAGAAAGATTTCACAACTAGATTATCATTGTTCTAGTGTCTGTACAGCCTTTCCACAATTGATGTTTGTTTTATCACCTCTTGGCATCTTATATCTATCTCTCTTGTATTCTTAGTATAACTGAGGTTCTTGCATTGTGCTTCAGTATTATGATCAAAATATATTTCTTCTGCTGTTGCCGGCTTGATATAAGTTAGTAATTCCATTGTATGATGACTTTTGTTTGATCAAAGAAGCCTTTTGGGGGTTCTCTGTTTTTGAGACTGTTCCCTAGTTCTTGTTCTTCACAAGCAACCGCTTGTGTTTGTAAGTTTTGATGGCAAAATTTCTTCACTTTTGATACGTTTCTTGCAAGTTCTGAAGTTCAGTAACTATTAGGAACAATTTTTACATTTAAGGGAAGAACTTGAATGAGACCGATCCTTGTGTGAACTTGTAGAAATGCTTTTTTTAATAGTGTTATCAATCAAGCAGCTTTCATGTTGTGTTTTTATTCCTACAGTTACAAGCATACTCATCCAGAGAACCCTGACTGCTCAGGAGTACCTATGGATATAAGTAACAAGGCTAATGGAGAAGTCAAAATTGCTTACACGTACTCAGTTACTTTTCATGTGAGTGTTAAACTTTTTAGTGTTAGCCACTCCATAGCAAATCACGTACATTAGTAATCTTAACTATAAGAGATGGATAACTAAAATCATTTCAGTATACAAAACTGGTCATTCAGAAACGCTTTATATATATATGTTTATTTGAACTAGAATATTAAATATGACTTGGGGTTTAACTGCATGACTTATATTTTTCATAAACCCCCTACTAAACTTAAAAATGCTGTATGGTTTTCAAGAGAATTATACTTTTCCATATCTACCTAGGTTGTCTGGTAGATTAGCTCCCAATCCAAGGGCTAAACCTGAGAAATTATAGGGTTTGGCAAATTAATGTGGGAGGCAGGTGGTGGGAGCTGGTCACTTTCTGCTCTTCCTTCCCTGGAAATGTGTCAGAAAATAGGGAGCCGATACTCTCTGTTCCTCTGCTCTCTGTTTAAAAGCAGAGAAGCAGTATATTAGGTAACTGCAGGGAGCAATACTTGAATGTGTCTCATTCTGATGACGAGCTACCCAGATCCATTCTTTTTAATGGAATTTGCTGAAAAATTGTTCTGCAAAGCATTAGTCTAAGACCTGAAAAATGCAAATGGAAAGATAGGAGGAGTGAAGGCTGTAAGTAAGGGGACCTGTTAACTCCCTGTATATGTGTTGAAAGGATAACTTGCCCAGAGCTGTCACAGCTGGTCTTACTTCCAACCTTCATGATTCTGCAGTCCTGAGGATGAAGGAGCCTGCTGCTTGCTTTTTTTTTTTTCATTGTGGATTTTCATCAGTTGGCAATTAACAGATGAAAATTATCAGTAAGACAAGTTTAATGTTGTTTAAAAAGCTAAACAGTTTTCTTGTGCTAACTGCAACGTCAGTGGTCCCTTTCTAAATGTTAGGCCATTGTCATGATGCAGAAGCTGTGAGCAAGTTATGGAAACTTGTGAGAAGTTAATAATTAAGGAGCGAGGTTAGCATTATGCTATTATATTACTACTTGTATAAAAATGACATGTCCTGCTGTGTGTTCTCAGTTGTGCACTTGGAGGTCCTTCTCTGGCATTTGATCAGATTGGCAGATAGACCCCCTCAGGAGGAGAGAAGAGAGTGTAGGTGCAGGGGACAAATATGCTTCTCTCCTAAAGTCACTGATGTAGTTTATGGACTTGTTACTTGCATTGAGACATAGTTTTTGCAATGACCTAGATACTTGATCTTGCTAAGTTTTCTAACCCACTGACTTTTGTGTTTTTACAAACCGGGTTTATTGGGAAGAAAGATTTTGTGTATTACGAAATATTGAAGTAGCGCACTCTCGGCAAAACACCTAGTTATTTTTATTGTTTTTACTATTTATGATTTGTTTAATAGTAGTCTTCATTTGGATCAGCATTATTTATTTTATTTGTTATGTCTGTCTGAAAAGTAAAACAAACTATCTGAAGCATTTCTGATCAATGAGCAAGTTGAATGAATAAGTTGGAATACCTAAAGGAATAGTTTATTTTCATTTACTGATAATGTAGACATTTTACTAGTGTCTTGCTGTATAAGCTGCCTGGACTTGGAGTGGTAGTTCTCAAGTAAAAGGATAATTTGGACAGGGAGCTACTAGGAAACTGGAAAGCTGTACTCAGTACTCTTTCTGTAGCATTGCTTGATATTGACTTAAGTTTGTCTAATACAAACAAAAGAGATACTAAATTAATAGAGCTGATGGTTGTTCAAGTTCCATGTGAATTAATGTAATATAGTGTATATATGGAAGGGAGGAAGCATAATTAAATTTTATATAGCTTCATGTTCTTAAAAAAAAGCAAGTGCTAAGTACTATTTAAAAAATATTTTCTTCTAGATTCTGTGATTGAATCTTAGGTTTCTTTTAGGCAGGTGCTATTAATTGACTCTATATCGACTTTAAAACTTGTAAAATGAAAGTTTTAATTTGTCATGTTGAAGATTGCTTTACATGAATAATAACTTGTAAATTTAATTTGGAGACTGAATGTATCTAAAACAGAGACTTTTACTCTTTCAGGAAGAGAAAAAAATAAGATGGGCATCAAGATGGGATTATATTTTGGAATCCATGCCTCACACTCATATTCAGTGGTTTAGGTGAGAAGGAAGATGTTTGTATTCTGGTCTTCTGTCCTGAGGAGTTTTCACATTGGAATTTTAATGATTTTCTTTATTTTTATTGATACAGTATCATGAATTCCCTGGTGATTGTTCTTTTTCTGTCTGGAATGGTAGCTATGATTATGTTGAGGACGCTGCATAAAGACATTGCAAGATACAACCAGATGGATTCCACTGTAAGTCTGGAATGTACCTCCTAAATTATATTTGGAGTATATATATTTTTAAGCTAAATAATTCTCTCTAGCACGCTATTTAAATGGTGATCTCCTATATGAAAATGATGCGTTTCTTTACAGGAAGATGCTCAGGAAGAATTTGGCTGGAAGCTGGTTCATGGGGATATTTTCCGACCCCCAAGAAAAGGAATGCTGCTGTCTGTTTTCCTGGGCTCTGGCACGCAGATCCTCATAATGACTTTTGTTACCCTCTGTAAGTAAGAGAGCAGCAGAGGAGATGGCTGCATACAGAAGTTCTCTTACTGCTTGTTGCGTGGCACTGGCCAAAATGGGAATTTCTTTGTCTAGAAGTTCTTTAAAAGGTTAAGGTTAGAGAGGGAGAAGTTGGTATATTAGATATGCAACTAAATATATATAGATGAAAGAAAATAATTGATGCACTGACTTTAGATCAAATGTAGAATTGAGTTCTAAAACTGTGCGTATCTGCTTCGCAGTCTTTGCTTGCCTGGGATTTTTGTCACCTGCTAACCGGGGAGCTCTGATGACCTGTGCTGTAGTCCTGTGGGTGCTGCTTGGCACTCCAGCAGGCTACGTTGCTGCCAGATTCTACAAATGTAAGTCAAAGTTATTTAAAATGATAGGATTAAGTTCATTAGACTAAATTATCATCACAGAATTGATTTTTATTTTATAGTTTCTATCAGAGTAAGATAGAGAAATATACTTAACAGAAAACAAATACAAAATTATGTTATAGTTAAATGGCAAAGTTAAATCGTTTCTGATATGATCATGTCTGAAGTAGCTGAATTGCTCACAGCTGTGTATATATGGAAGGGGGAGAGAAATTCCATTTTAGTAATGCAAAGCTCATTACTTCTAAACACTTTGTACGTGTATTTTCCTACTCTGTGTGTGTTTTAGTCACAGCTGTTTTTTACTCCTAAATTGTGAGCCTTTAGACTTGCTTGCCTGAGATTTTGGTCAGTTGTCAGTATTAGCTTGTTTGTAGCTGTTTGGGAGGTTGGTACTGGAAGGAATGGAAGGAAAAAAGTTATGGTAGTTCTGTAGCGTGGAAATCCACCCAGTGTTTTTTGGACCCCTGATAATAGTTGCTGCTCTTTTCTTCAGTTGATGCCACTTAGCCAGCATTTCAAGACCTGCAAACTTGCAATGATTTGTATCTCTACCCCTTGGTTTATTCTAAGGTAGAGCATGCCATTCTACCTACAGTTTGTTGTACCTACCATACTTAAGGTGCAAGACTGTTCATGGCTGAGCTAGAGCTTTTGGGCTGTGACTGAGCTAGGAAGGGAATCTGCTTCTGAACTGTGACTTGGCCATGGGCACTGGAGCCCTTCAGTTTCTCCTGACCATTATCCAATTTTCATGTTAGGAATAACACTAGGGAAAGAGGTTAGTATTTTGTAGGGAAATTTTCTACAATGGTGGTTATGAGGTTGTAAAATATTCCCTTGTCCTGCTCTTCAAGTCAGTCAGACTTCAGTGGAGTGAAGCTTTAGGACTAAAGGCATAGCTTAAAACAGAAGGGCTTTACATCATGCTGGGGGTTTTGTATTTTGAAAATGCGTTGTAATATGATGATAAACAGATTTTTCTCTGAGGAGGTGGCTAGTAGTAGTGTTTCATGCTGTGTTTATTGAGAATCATTTAGTTGATACTTGAATTTTTTTTAGTGAGGCGGACACTGCTCCAAGGGTGTGCTGGGCATCCATGAAAATTGGTGGTCATCTACTGAGTAGAGAATGTAAACATGAATGTTTATTCTTGTGTTATTTGAGTAAAATACTGTGGAACATATGAAACAAAATACAACTAAAACCTGGTTTTAGGTTTGTTGTTGTAGATCTTACATTTAAAGAGAAGCCTGATTGAAAATAAATGGTTAATCCTAATAATCAGTGCTGACTTCTGCCAAGGTTTTATGGAGGGATAAAAACCTAATTAAAATCACTCTAGTCACAAATCACTTCTGACTCTTGAATAAGAAAGCCTATAATTATGACACTGCTCAGATGAAATTGTCAGCTTCACTGAATTCCAGCAGGATATTTTAATTTTGAAAGAATGCTGACTAGAATTCTTATTACTGTAGAACAAATTTATAAAGATATATAAAGCTTATCTTTGATCTTGTGATACTGCCAGTGGATATTGCTTTAAGACTACCAGTCTTACTGTTCCTTGTAAGCTTGTTGGTCCTGACTTGCTTGCAAGATTCTTAAACAATAAGAATTTGAAGATAGCTGTTAAGCTTGCTTTTCCCTTATTTATTTTTTTCTACTCAGACCTGCAGTCAAATGTCGGAATGCTTAAACTAATTAAACACGCAGGGCTTGTACTGTTTTTAAAGGCTTAAGCACATGCTGCAGATCTTTTTCTTCATTTTAACGTAGAAAGATAAACTTGTCAGAGGCCCAACTTGTTTATTCAGATACTTTTCCTAACCGTGGTTTGTGGCTTTCTTTGTTTTGAAGCTCTGTGATTGAGCAATATGATGTGAGAAATTAATTTGCCTAACTAAAGAGGTAGTGTACTGTTTTAAACTTGGGCATGATAGCAAATTATTGCATAACAGCTAAATGGACTGGAAAATTAATAGTTGTGAGCTTAATGCATGTTTTGATAACTGTCAAATATTTTAATATAGCATTTGGAGGCGAGAAATGGAAAACAAATGTCCTGCTGACATCATTCCTTTGTCCTGGGTAAGTCAGAATATAGCCATGATTAAAATAATTAAATTGCTTTTCTGACATGCATCACTAATTTTGAGCTTTAGCTATACAATCTTATGGCATCATCCCTTTGCTCCAGAAGCCATGAGAACACCAAGGTGCAGTTGACAAAGATAAATATGTTAATGGCATATCATCCTTAGAGGGTTTTTTTTTTCTGCAAGATTTTTGTTTGATTTTTTGACACATGAAAAGGTTAAATAAATTAGTGCAATGTGACAGTGAGTTTCAGACAGGCACACTTTTCCATTGATTTTGCTTGTACTCTTTGGGCTGTTTCTCCAGCCACACCGTAGTTGGTCCTATATGGTGTCATATACTGTATAACCATTGTGCTAGATTATCCTTCTTAGTCACAGCAAGCAGCCTTACCCTGAAGTGTAGTTAAGACAAGTTCATGTTTGAGACTGCTTAGTTGGAATGTCAGCTCCCGCTGGAGTTCAATCCCACCAGATTAAGACAGAAGGGCTACACTGACCTCTTCGTTGTGATATTTTATGCATGTCACTTGGTTTTAACGCAGATTGCAGTAAAATCTTAACACAGTGCTATTGCTAGCATTATTGAATTTTGGATGCTTTTGTTTTTCAGAATCGTATTTGCAGATTTTTTTATCATGAACCTCATTCTGTGGGGAGAAGGCTCTTCAGCGGCTATTCCGTTTGGTACTCTGGTTGCTATTTTGGCGCTCTGGTTTTGCATATCTGTACCATTGACCTTTATCGGTGCCTATTTTGGTTTTAAGAAAAATGTAAGTGTTTTTCTTAAATTCTTTTGCAAGTGTGTGTGCATGCACGTGTTGTATAGGCTACGAATGAAGTAATGCTTAAGTCAGTCACGTTAAGGTACTTAGGAATTGCTGTAGATAGTGTAGATACAGATCAATTGTACTTATTCCATTTTACTTGACTGGAGTTCAGAAATATATTTTTTTTCTGATAGGCAAGATTAAATTCCAGCATAAAATAATGCCTTATAAAACAACAACGGCTTTTAAAATGGACAATTTGATAAATTGCAAGACAATGTAAAAGATATGATAAATATGTTAAAATTGAATCAAGAAAAGAAGCACCTAGCTAGGCTTGGTGTTTCTGATATAATCTGTAAGGAAGGGTAAAGATAACAAAGTGCTTATTTATCTGGCATAAATTTTTCCTCCTACCATGCTGATCTGTGCGTGCAGCTTAAATCCATGTCAGATTTAATCCTCTCACTTTGTACGTTTACCCTAATGTGATTCTTGAATTATGCCCTAAAGAATAACATACAGGAGTGTTTTTTTAGAAGAGAAATCAGTCTACACCACCACTATCCCCAAGTCAAAAAGTAGAAAACGAGCTCAGGATCTGTAGCAGATCACCAATCACTTAATTGCAGACCAAAATATTTGTTGCCCTGTTTTCTCCGAGGTCTCTCTTCAGTGATTTGATCTGCAGATCAAGGTACCACACCCGTTGCAAATGTAGATGTATAGGGGTAGCTGGGTGTATTTTCAGTACAAACAGTAATAAACTTGCCAGAAGCAGCTTTCTGCTTTGCTTCTGTTCCAAAAGAAAGGAAAAAGTTGATGTGCTCTGACTTGTTACTTATTCAGAAGTCTTCTATTCTTGTTTAAAGGCTATTGAGCACCCTGTTCGCACAAATCAAATCCCACGACAGATTCCTGAGCAATCATTCTACACAAAGCCCTTACCTGGCATTATCATGGGAGGTATTCTGCCTTTCGGATGTATCTTCATACAGCTCTTCTTCATACTTAATAGTATTTGGTAAGTTAGCTGCAATCCAGTTCAACTTTTATCATGCAAAACTGTAATTTCTCTGTGAAAGTCTTTATCTACAGGATTTTTTTTTGGGGGGGGGGGGGGGGGGGGGG
>JAWLRI010000693.1:1861995-1874058 GCA_034781795.1 Crypturellus tataupa
CCCCCCCCCGCCATGAGTCTGAGGTGTTAATAGGATGCTGACAAAAATGTGAATACATCACTCTAACGTTTTGTGGTTTGGAAGGTATCCAATGCCTGTGTTGCTCTTGCTTGTCCGGGTGTGCAGAGAAGTGGCTGTGATGAGCTTAGTCATCTACAGCTGACCTACAGTATTCAAATAGTTGGGTTTCTCATGCTGCTTTTCTGACTTTGTGTGGGAATGGCTCTGAAGCTGACATACTGTATGTAAATTGAGAATAGCAAATATATTAAAATTGACTGGAGTCTTTTGTTAGGCTAGAAAAGTCTTATTGCTGCACTAATAAAAATAAAACACCAAAAACTTTTCTTAAATCTTTAGAAAGGCACTGGGGAGTAATTCCTTTAAATGTGGAAAATAACCCACTGAAGACTGGTTCAGTGTAAGTGAATTCTGCCGTGGGCTCATAGCACACTGACAAACTAAATTTACTGTGAGGAATTTGCCTTCCTTCTGGCACAATTTAGTTATTGGATCTCTTTAAACTGTTTCTGAACCTTGAACAGGTACCTGTACCCAGTATACACATCCACAGCACTTGACATTTCTTATCATTTTGCAACTCTGCCCCTTTGATTGAAATGTGAGGTGAAATCCAAGTTCTGCTATAGTCAGTGGAAGAGGTCACAGTGACTTCACTGGAACCATAATTTACCCATTATGTCCAGTTAGTTACTTCCTAAAACCCTAAATACCAGGGGTGTCGCTTGGGAATTGCTTCCTCACTGTTTGGAGACCACAGCTGCTGAGGGTCATAGTCTTCATTTAGAAAATGAGTCCACTGTAGGACTGCCCCAGTGACAAGACTCCAGTAGGAAAGCAAATGAGGTGATGATATTACTGCATATAAAGAAACATTATTGGAATATTGTCCATTTTAAATAGTAATTTATGGAAACCCTATTACAGGTCTCACCAGATGTATTACATGTTTGGCTTCCTGTTTCTGGTGTTCATTATTTTGGTTATTACATGTTCTGAAGCCACAATACTGCTCTGCTACTTCCATCTATGTGCAGAGGTAAGTAATATTCTTCAGTGTTCATGTTTAATATTGCTTAAATGATATTTAAGCATAATTCAAAAATTTTGATAATAGGAAATAAGTGTTACAAGGTTAAGTATAGTTACTAGATATCTTTGAAACATGTTTTTAAAAAGTAAAGCAAATTCAGAGTACTTTTGGCAAAACCTATTATGAATGTTAAAACCCTGCCCTGAATACTACGAAGTCAGGTTGCTCATCTCAGTTTAAATCCCAATCTGTTGAAGGTGCTAAACTAACCATTAGCTTCACTTAATATATGTGCATTTTGGCACGCTCCCAAGCTGCAGAGTGGCAGCAGTAGACCTGACTTGTGTGACTGTTTGGGTTTTTAGATTTCTGCTGATTGATACTGATGTTTCGCTTTCTTATTTCCAACTGTGCACTAGCAGACCTGGCTATAGTTTTGTATGTATACAAGCACTGTGAAAAATGGCTTTTGGGTAAAGTGATAACAGAGGTCATTTCCTTGTACTGCTGTGTTTGCTAAGATGATCAGGATGCTAAAGGCATATAAAATCTTGCTCACACATTTTTTTTCTTTTTTCTTTCACCCACTTCTAGGACTATCACTGGCAGTGGCGTTCATTTCTCACTAGTGGTTTCACTGCAGTTTATTTCTTAATATATGCAATACATTATTTTTTTTCTAAACTGCAAATCACAGGAACAGCTAGTACCATTTTGTACTTCGGTTATACCATGATTATGGTTTTGATTTTCTTCCTTTTCACAGGTAAGTGGACTGACCGTTGCTTAAACATTGACTCTAACTAGCTTTGTTCAGGAGAACCCTTACCTTGATACAGGAGCATAAATTAGTATATAGTCTAACTTCTGCTGAGCTAATTCTGTTGCATTTTGCAACTCTCTGATCACAAAATCTAATGAAAGAGGTGGAATGGCGAGGAGGCAGAAGTGAACTGCCTGTCTGGGGTGCTGCCTACGATTGGATCTTCAAACATGACTTCTTCGAATGACATAAATTGTTCTCCAGATTTCAGCCTGTATTAGTCATGTGACAAACTCCATTTTAAAGTTAGTTGTCTTTGACAAGGGAGGGAGGGAGAGACGGAAAGAGAGACGGAGAGAGAGAGAGAGAAACTTCAAAAAACATCAGGTCTAAAGTTACAGTGACAATTAAAAATAGATGACAACTTATGTGGGATAGAGGTAAAAGATAAAAGATGAAGAAAAGTTGACAGTGAAGACTTTTTTTTTTAATGTGTTCTCTCTACTACTTTTTACCTGCTTTCTTAGATGCACTAATAAAGTGATGGGGAAGGGCAAGAGAATTATTTATGCAAAGTTCTGATAAGGTTGTATCAGAGATCTTCTTTGTCAGCTCTAGAAAAAGCACCCATCTTAGTGTTGTACTGACTCAATCTGCAGTGAGTGAGATGAGGTGCCAGAATCTTCCCTTTGCCCTCCCTAAACCTGAAAAGGAATCTTGAGTTTTAGGGAGGTGCAATAAACAGGCCCCCTGTTTGGTGCCAGCTCGCACCTCCTCCAAAACCTTGAAAACACTGTATGGCACCCAGTGAAACACATGGAAAGTCTTTGTGGATTTCAGCAGAGAGCATGACATTTTGAAAACTCATTTGAATTGCTTGAAATGATTGAAAACTGCATGTTTATGGTGAATGTTTCCTGAAACCCTGATACAGACTTAAATGGCCTTTGCACCTGAGGCACCTCACAACTTCCCTCTTTCATTTGCCTCTAATCTCCCAAGCGTTGTGTCACCTGGCATCACGTGAAGGCACTAAGATGTCCAGTGCCTCCTCTGTTCCTTTGCCCCTGTGTTGCTGCTGGTGGCTGCCAGCCGTTGGTGGTGCCGTTTCTGCCGTCACGTCTGGGGAGCCCTTTTCAGGATGGGTTCCCATGGGTATGAGGCAGGGGTTCATCCAAGGCATCTCAGATGCTCTTGGCAGCTGTTGCTTGTCTGTAGTTGGAGCAGTGGAGAGACAAGCTGTGCTTTGCAGCTCAGACTAAACTACTGGAGTCTTACCCTTTCCTTGGTGGAAAATTTTGGTTTCAGTGTTGAAATTAGGTGAGGATACATATGAAGTTAACATTGGTGTCAAAACCTTTGAGCTCTCGTATGCTTTAAGACCTCATAAGACTTTCCCCACCCCAGTTTAAGTGCAAACAATCCTTTAATTTGAGGAACATTCATGCTTTTTTAGTCTTGAATAAGCTTGCCTGTTCGTCTTGGTATGCTAAATTTCTTTGTAAATACATTCATTTCTCTCTAACTTTTTGAAGCGCTTTTAAGGCTCTACAGAAAAAGGTAGAGACAGGGTGAAGAGATAAGCAGTTCTTTGGGTTCTTAAATGAAATAGCATACCAGCAATTTAGCAAAAACTGCTTCTCGAGGCAACTGACTTCCTGTGTCAAAATGATAAAGGAGCTAAAAAGAGAAAATGGTAATTGTTGCATCAAAACTGTTGTCCTGCTGCTTACTCATCTGTTGCCAGCAGTCAGCGCGAGGCCGGGCTCGGGTGGTGCCTGCCGGTGCGCCAGGGCAGCGCGTGCTCCAGGCTCCTGTCGCTGTGCTGCCTTCCAGGTCATTGCCCAGGCGCAGCAGGCAGAATCCTGGGAGCTGTGCAGCAGAGCCGGGACTCACAGCTGGGGCCAGAGCTACGAATTGCTGTAAATGAGTCAGTCGAACATCAGTGGCTTAGCAAGTGTGAAAGAAAAAAAACACTGATATCATTCATGGTTCCTTGCAGGCTTTTGTAGTCAATGAGTTGGTGCACAACTCCTTATTGTGCTGCTTCTTGAATTGTGAATTTAAAAGGCAGAGATTATTTTTTCCTTGCTTGTTTGTTTTTAAGAGCTTACCCTAAACTTGTGCAGGAGCTAACTGTGATGTTAGCAGAGGGTGCTCAAGCAAAATCAGATAATCTTCAGAGCTTTGTTCCTGCCCTAGTTCTTGTGGGAAATAAAGGTTACCCTGACAGGTGGTCGGAACTGCTTTCAGGTCCATTATCTTTGGACTGAATTTTCAAAGAATTTGGAAGGCTATATTTGGAAAGAATATGGCGAGATTGGAAAAAACAGCTATGTTAATTACTCTGCGTTTGAAGGAATGTTTATCTGTTGGATCTGCACAGAGAAAAGGGATGCAGCTAATTCTGCTTCAGCTAAAAGGGTTATAGTTAGAGGAACAAACTTTACATTTCAGTTTCAGTTCTATTTTGCTTGCACCTTTTGACTCAAGTATTTAGTGCTTATTTTGAGATATGTAAAATAGAAATGTTTTCAGCAGGAGATGCAAGTTCCGCTAACTTCACCATGTTCTGAAAAATGTATTAATTTGGTTTAAGTAGAGGTAAATGCAGTACTGTAATTTCCCAAGACCTTGATGCAAACTAAGTAATAGGAAACCCTTTTGATACTGCTAATGTAGTTGGAGTGTTAAATGTATGTTACTGTTCTGACTAGTTGAGCAGGTCAGTTACTGTGTGTAACTAATCAGTGAAGAGGGGTGAAATGTAGCAGTGTGGAAGAGCTGAGCTGGGTAGCACTGAAAGCAACAAAGAAAGCATATAGAGGAAGAGAAAGAGTACTAAGAGGCCTACCCAGGATAAGCTTCGGGACTGTTAAAATAATGAGATGCCTCAGAGGTGTTGGAGTCTACAAAGACTGTTCTGTCAGTGTAAATTTACGCTTCGTCTGATCTATTGGATGCGCTGAGGACTAAAGGAAGGGGATTGCACATGCATATATCCTAATTTACAAACTGTGGGTAGAAATTGAGGTTATCTCCTATGCATATTGTCCCAACATTTTTTTCTTCTTTTTTAGGGACAATTGGATTCTTTGCATGCTTTTGGTTTGTAACCAAAATATACAGCGTGGTAAAAGTTGACTGAAGAAACCAATATAAAGAATTATCACAGAGGAGGTTTGATCTGCATTACCATAACTTAAAAGACCTGGTCTAGCTGATGAACCTGGACTTTATCAGAAGTATTGGCTTCCTGATCTTTGAGAATGTTGCTGAATACGCAGCTGCCCCAAACACTTTTTCCACTAACACGTTTGTATTGTGATTTAACCTGTTTTCATTCAGATCTTAATGAAGATCAGAGTTAGGATATTTATGCATTTGTAAATACAATTATACTTTAAAAGAAATGTTAAATTCTAACAACAGAAAAGAAGTGGCTGTATTAAACAACTTAATGATACTTCTGATTAAAGTACGACTGTAAATAGGATTTTCTAGCTTGGTAGGTGGGATGAACTATTTTTCTTTGAGGGAAATGAGACTTTTTATTATGCTGACTTTGAAGGATGACTTTAAGATGTGTTGCTTTTAGTTTGGATGTGATTTTTATTTTTTACTGGTATTATGTCCATAAATATTCAGATTTCTGTGATTTCATTAGTTTCAGTGTTTTTGGCCTTTTAAACTATGTGCCTCTGAGTCCTTGAATTTATAAATTCATAATCTAATAAATATTGTAAAAATGTCCTTGATGGGTCAAAACATATAAGTTCATAAAAATCTGTAAATACAATTATACTGATGAGGGATGCTTAAAAATTGCATAAAGTATTTTATGGCATTTTCTGTGGTTGGTTAATGTGTATTGGCACACCTTTAAATCCGCAAGAAATGCAGTTACTTGTGGTCCCTGACTTGGAACACTGAGCCGTGTTTGTGGCGCTCAAGAGGGGCTATACACACGCTTCCCAGACACCCTCTGCAGCACTTAGCCTGGCTGGGCTCTTTCCTCATATTTGGAATGGAGTTGTTGGAATGTTGAGAGGATCTTAATGCACGAGTCAGCACCCACTGCTGCTCATGCTTTTAAAAGATCTCCATGATGCGTATTTGATATGGCAGCTATTGCTGGTTGTATGTAACACAGGTTAAAAAACAGAAATGACTATTTTTGCCTTATATGAAAAGACTAATGTCAATTTTGGATGACTAGAGTTCAACCTGTTTTCACTTCTTTTGCAAATGGAGTGATTTGTTCATACCTTGTTCAGTAACTTAGTTTCTGTTAGACTTTTGGCATGTTTTCACAAGCCCACAAGAACTTTATTTCAAGTTAAACTGCATGTACCAGTTTGTCATTCATGAGTTTTTTTTGTTTTGTTTTTTTTTTTTCTCTTTATTGGATCACTTTTCTAAAAGACCTTGACCTAATGATGCTTGAATATGGAATCCAATAAAACTATCTTTGGTTAAGGCAGCCTGTCCTTATTCGCCTCCTGGGATGTGCTCCCTACCGGAGCAGGGCCCTTCCCAGGAAAACGCCGACCTTGGCCAAAGCTTCCCTGCTGCACGGGCAAAATGGGCGAGGCCAGTGGGGTTGAAGGGCTGCACCCTGGTCAGGGTGAGAGCTGCGGGGCAGGCGCTTGATGCAGGTTTTGAACAGCGCAGCACTGAGTATTCCTGCAGTCACCTGCTCCATGTGCTCAGCATCACCGGCACTTGTACATTCCCACCGGCGCAGCCCCAGAGCATGAGGTGGTCACGTGCCTTATTGCAATATCAGTGTCACAGATGCTGCATTTCAGCGTAGGGGGCTGAAAACAAATTCTTGTAAAGTATCTGCATGTGCTGCTTAAGAATCTGTGTAAGGGACTTTGTTATTAGAGTTTGTATAGGAATTTAAAGCCTGTCATTATATTTCCCTTTTCTCACCCAGACTGGTTGACAAACCACGACTCCTTCTTAAATATCTTATTTTCACCTTTCAATGTGCTTTGTGAACAGTATCATTTCCTGGAATCTAAACCTACTGCATGTCCACATTCCCAGGCTAGCTTTACTTAATAACATATGTGACTGTTCAGGAGTTTGAAATGGCTGTGCTTTGGTGGACAGTACTTGAGGTTACTCAGAAAATTCGCCCTATCAGAGATTTTACAGAGGACTTATCCTCAAGTTGTTCCATGCCTAGAAACCCATTTAGACCTCAGAATACTTCTACTGTTTAGAGCTTCTGGTGTGGATTAGAGGATCAAAATATTCTATGTAACTTGTCTGACCTTCAGCGCTCTTGAGAGGCGGGGGTTTTTCTTTAAACTTTCAAAATAAGGCTTCTTCTACAATTTTCCTATGCTGTGAGGCATTTTCTTTAAAATGTCCTCACTGCACAAATTTCTAAGAAAATGTAAATGAGTAGAAAGTTCAAGAAGCAGAAAAAAAATGTTAAGCTGCATGAAGGCAAAGCAAAGGTGGAGGCAAGTATCAGAGCAGCACCCAACCTTTGCTAGGTGGTACATCACTTAAAAAAATGAATTCTTCAGGTTTAAGGAACCTGGTACTCTTCGCCAAGCACTCCTGACAAACCATGGATGGTTGTGGGTGGAGGAGGACGCCTACATGCGGTGCTAGGAAGGGAGGGGGAGGCTGTCCAGTGGTTGGAGTGTGAGATGGAAGGGTAGCATAGCTCTGTCTTCTCTACCACGGGATTTCTTTGCAGAGGGGGGAGGATTTTAGCCCTGTTGTGTGTGGTGCCCACTTTTTTTTTTTTTTCTCTGAAAAAGTACATCTTGAGGAGGAGAGGATAGAAGAGGGTGGAATTCAGGCCAGGGCCAGCGAACTTTGAGGCTCTCAGAACAGCATTAATCGGAATGAGGTGTTTGAATCAACAGGAAGCAAAAGTCCTTTCTCAGACGGAGCTGACATGATACAAATAAAACGCTGAAAGATGAGGAAAAACTGTTTTGCTGATACCTGTAAAGGCCAAAATGCCAAGCCTTGAGTTGAGAGAGATGGGCTGGACAACATCTGTCCCTGGACAACCAGGTAGAACTTGGGCAAGCTCAGCTGGTGAGGGAGGCAGGCGACGGTGGCATTGTGCCATGGAGCCAACACTGTCCTTCGTGAGTTCAGCTGCCTAGGAGCAGCTGTTCCTCCTCCTCATGAGTTTCTAGGAAGTCCTTGCTCCGCAGATGAGACGTTCATCCAAGTTAGTTCTCTCCCAAAACCCTTATTGCTCCTGTGTGCTTATTGTGCCCCTCGTTTAGAGGATGTGGCATGTTGAACAGAGAGCAATTTCATCTCTGCTTTTGCATCTCCTTCTTCCTTGCAGTTACTGCTCCTCTGGAAACTGCCTTCCTTTCTGATGATGCTTTTGACTCTCGTGATGTGTTTTTGGAGTACATCACAATTGAATATTTTCTCACAAGAAAGAAGATAATGTGGGCAGAGATATTCTGGTCTTCACCTAATTGCACTGTTTCCTACAATTCACGTCTGACGCTGCTTCTGTTCTCAGTGTCCTCCTGTTCCTCCTTCTAGCAGACAGCTAATAGTAACCTGCTTATGTACCAGCATGAAGATGACTCCTGAAATGCTTCTTGTCTTCTCTTGGGTGAACATTGGGTGCGTGTGAGGATGCCGGAGTGCATGGCACCAGGCTAAGGCTGTGAATGTAATTTATAGGTTGGTTATTGTAAGGCCCCTGCCACAAATTTCCTTCCCTGTCCTCGGAAGCAGCTGGGGCTCCTTGCTGAGGAACTGGGAGTAGCGACCAAAACTCCTTGCAAACCAAAGGTGCTGCAAGGCCGCAGCCCCTGCTTGCTGGGTGCGTGTGACAGTGCAACCCTGCAGCGTGCCAGGAACCTGGTGCTTCCAGGGAAAACGCAGCTTAAGCTCTTCCTTCCCTCAGAGGTATTTTAGCATCACCTGCTGGCCAGTGCACGTATAACCCTTTACCCGTGGCAGCAGAGCTAAGGGTAGGATAGGAAGCACACCAGAGCATAAGAGGATGCTCCCTAAAGCATCCTGCTAGGAAGCCAGGCTCTCTTTCATTTTTTTCCATTTTTTAAAAAATCTTTCACATTATATCTTTTACTATGCATGGTGATTTTGAGGTTCTGGAAGTGGGTAACCAAGAAATCAGGGTACAGGACCATGCTGGTTATCACGCAAGTGATTGATCTGTGAAGATGTTGCCTCCTTTCTCTAATGCAGCCATACAACGAGGCAAGGGCCCATCAGTCAGTTGTATTTCCGACACGCAGTCTGAGATGTGAGGATTAACTGTCCTGTTGACTGTGATACTGCGGACACGTCCCACCAGGGTTCCTGAACTCCCGAGTAGGAGGGGTGCATCCAAGGTGGCCCCACACGGGGCCTGGGAAGGATGTCCTGCCTGGACGGTGCCACGGGCTCAGTGCTGATCCATGACCTGTTCCCACCTCGCTGCGTGCACTGGTGTCGTGTCCCACGTGTCCTATGTATGAACAGTTCCGTGACCGTAGTTCTGCTACTGTTAACATAAGACTGTATTCTCTTTTTTTTTTTTTCCCCACTTTGATCATGGTGAGTCGAGAAGATAGTAGGTTTATTTTTAACTTTCTTATCTATTTGGGGAAAAAAAGACTACCAATCTAGAGAGAACATTTTTCCCATCTTTCCAATGACTGTTTTGAAATATTTAGTGTGGTTTGCCCAAAATAACTGTATTCAGCTGAGGTGCCTGAAGCCCCAGACCAACCCGTGGCTGAGCTGTGGCTGCTGTGACACAGTGAGCTTGGGGCCTTCCTGCAGGACACCCACATGCACTGACAGGTCCAGCCACTCCTGGCTCCTGGTTTGGCTGGTTTTCTTCTGGAGGGGCCATACCCAGCGCAAGGGAACAAAGCCCCAGCGAAGGGCTGGGTGCCACATCAAGAAAATGCTGTTTTATTAAAATACAGGTTTTCAGTCAAGGCATACGAGTTCTGAGCAGGGTGTTTTTGACAGAAGATGCTTGCTGGGTCCAGACCGGAGTTTCTGAAGAGAGCAGTACAGGCAGACAAATTTAGGCAGATTAGGAACAGGACTCTAAATCCCCGGATATTTTCTTGAACGCTAGATTAATTTATGGTTAATATGTCTCTCATTCTGTCTTTCTAAATAGGGTTGTTTGTTTGTTTGCCTTTTTCTTTTTTGAATTTGGAATCTTAGTGTTTTCTTGGATGGGAAACCGTCTCTTGACCAACTCGTAACTAAGAGGATTTAGGGGAAAGATACCCTGTGCAAACTCTGTTCCCTGCGTAACCTGACGCAGAAACACGCTTCTGCATGTGGTAAGATGAGCCCCGGTACGCAGCCAGACAGAAATACCCAGCAGAGGCCAGTCAGATGGAGACAGTCTGAGTGCCCATCTCGGTGCAGGGCTGGGCATGGAAAATTACCACCCTGGAGTCCTCAGTCAAACCACTGCCAGGGAAAAGGGGCAGAAGCAGAAAACAGACTGTCAGTGCAGGACAAGTTTTAAGAGTTTGGGGGCTGCAAAGAGATCCCAGCAAAGAGAAACGTTCGTTCTTGAGTTTTTAATCAGTTTGGAATCTTGCAGCCTTAGCAAAGAAGAAGATGGGAACACTGCTTGGTCTTGATGCCAGCAGAAGTGCACAGATAAGATGCATTTAACTCATATCAAGCCATAATGCTGAACAAATTAGTAGACGCTCAAACAAGTATGTTCTTGGAACATTTGGACCAGTCAACAGCAGCTTAACAGAAATCAGACTCCAAAGGAAAATGAGCTGCACAAGCCCAGCTGCAATCCTGCTTCCCAGCTCTTTAATAGCAATGGTCTGTGCCAACAGTGGCTGCTGCAAATAGTTCAGCTTCGGGCAGGTTGGATGATAGAGAACATTGAATGGGACAATTTATGTCACGGACTGCAGCCACTGAGCACAAATCACAGCATTAAAACAAAAAGCAGAAGAGGAGTCTGTGCTTAGAGACTTCCCTTGAGGTTTGTCTCACTGTTTCCAAAGATTATCCTCTTTTTCGAAGAATGTACGCTGCTCCTGTTGCGCATGTTGGCTTCCTGTGTGAGGCGCTGTGCGTGTTTACAGGCCAAAATTATTTGTCATTTTTACTTTCAGTTTAACTTAGGTTTAATTGTCTCGGTTTAAGCCTCTTGCACTAACACTAAGCTGCTTTTGTTTTTACTTTGGATCCAATAATTTTAATGTTTCCTCCATATGGCAATGGGTTTTCAAAAGGAAACAACGACGTCTGAGATGGAGTTGTGTGAATGGACTGTAGTGAGGAAAGTGAAACTAAAAATACAAATGGGAAATGTCAGGATCATATGGCATAGATAGGCAAGTCTTGAAAGACATAAACATATGACAAAAACTTCCATATCTTACACTCAGCCCTGCTGTATTTACACTGGATTTTCTACTATTTCAGCAGCAGCCTGATTAACAGCAGAGCTACTTCCCTAGGCTGACTGCCAGAAAATAACAGCTATAAAACACATTTCGGTGGCTCGAAACAATGAGTTACACGGCCATGTCCAAACTATTTTTGTCAAGCATAGCTGGTCTGAGAGCTTATTCTGTGAGCACGAGGCACTTGTTTAGCTACGTTTCCTTATGCTCGGTTGGATTATTAGCATAAACGTGAGCCTACAAGTCCATTTTTAGCCCAAGGCTCTTCGTTTTAAAAATATTTAACCACCTGTGAAACAGATAAAATCAGTGTCCAGTGTCACTTGGTTTGGGCTGTGGACCTAGTGTCCTTGTCCAGATTTGGCTGCGTCATGGGACAAGGTTGTCACCCAGGCTTAGATCAGCATTCCCAAAGGGCAGGAATAGATTATTTTCTTAGTAAATCTGCAGACTAAAATGTTCATGAGAGCACTCTTAGCTCATTTCCGTTAAAATGTGCTAGGATGGCCAAGAACTCATGCCTTCAAAACAGCTGATTTTAGCCACAAAGCTTAGAAGCAGCGGTATGAGCCTTTCACAGACACGGGCAGTGTTTTGGGACCTGCTGCAGCTGGTAGATCCTCAAGATATGTGGATCCACCTGAAATGGGGCCTCTACATGATTTTTGTGAAAGCAGCATCTGTTTTCACTCAGGCAGCTACAGGCCGGTCAGCCTCACTTCCGTACCTGGAAAAGTGATGGAACGGCTTGTGCTGGCTGTTGTCTCCAGGCACATGGAGGACAAGAAGGTGCTCAAGACTAGTCAGCATGGATTCACCAAGGGGAA
>JAWLRI010000693.1:1882442-1905008 GCA_034781795.1 Crypturellus tataupa
CTCCCCCTCCCCGCCGGGAGACCCCCGCCCCCCGCGCGGGTTTGGGGCAGATTCGGGGGTTTTGCCCTCCCGCCCGCCATGTCCCGCCCCGCACTCAATAAAATGGACCCCGAAGGGCCCCTCGTGGCGGCCGCTGGTCGCGCCGCGGGGCGGAGGGGAAGGGGCAGCTCCCGCTTCCCGTGCGTGTCCCGGCGGAGGGGCCCCCAGCGGGGACCCTCCCCGCGCAGCGCTGCCGTCTGCTTAGTTATCCGCTTTAGTGCCTTGCTTTTTAACCTGTTGGTCATTTCTAATTAAATCGTTTAAAAAGAAAAAAAAAGTTTCAATTTTCAGCTAGTTTGAGGGGTGCTAGGGGGCACCCTGCAAGGGGCAGCCGGGCACCATGGTGTGTTTTTTTTGCATTTCCTGTGCATTTCGGGCATGTTTCAGGAGCCTCCCGTTTCGCCCGCTCACCCCGGAGCGCGATGGGGTGCAGTGGGCACCGAGACTGAGCCTCTCCTGCCTTCCCTTGCCGCCCGGGAACGATTGCCTGTTTCTGCTCTATTTCTCCCTGTTCAGGGCATTTATAATGCATGACACGTCGGCACATGAGAAACACGAGAACGTAAATTAGTGTCTTCCAATTACCGCAAAATTACCCCCGCGCCATCGTCCACTTTGAACCGATACAGCCACTAAATGGGGAGGAGGGACCCGGGTCGGCCGCATCCGCAGCGCCCGAGTTTGTGACCTAGCGAGCCGGCTGCAGCCCTCCGCGTTCACGGAGTAGCAAAAGCTCCGGGTGACAGGAGCTGCGGCTCGAGAGGCAGGAGGGCGATGGAGCCACGTAGAGGCGTGGGGAGGGCTGTGCTGGTTCCTCCCTCAGAAACAACCTGCCCGCATCTACCCCTGCCCTCGCAGCTGGCCTGAGACGCAGGTGGCTTCAGCGGGTGGCCAGATAGGCACGTTAGGCAGGATGGTAGGAAAACCGCCCCCGTAAATACCTACAGCGATCTCCATGGCCATCAGTGTGCAGAGCCGGGTGCTAAATGACACGTGCTATAAAGAGGCCGGAATGGCCTTTGCCTCCTCGCGTGGCTGGTTGTTAGGTTTGTGCCGACTGCAGCGCGGTTTGAACGGCACTTCTGGCGTGAAGGCAGATTTTCTCTACCGACGTTCGGCAGGCAGTCAAGTGTTAGTTCATTTTAAAATTTAAAGCTATAAATTCTTGGAGTCTGTGCTGAGACCGTGATGCTGTAAATATTTTATAGTTGATTAGCAAAAGAGTCTGTAATTACTGTAATCTAGATGTTACTGTGAGCATGCAATATTGATTCTGATGGGCCTGAGGAACTTCAGGAATGATCAGACTTGCTTGTGCCATGCACGAAGCCCATAAAAGTAAAGCCAGTCCTTTGTCCCACAGTCACATTGTCCTATATGCTATGAGGTCATTTTTCATCCTACCTTCTTCATCTCATTTTTATACTCCATTTCCAGGTGCATGTAAATGCCTTTTTCTTTCCATTTCCCTTTTTTGTTTTTCACACTGCTGCAGAATTACAAATGCCAAGCCCTGCCGTTTCTGTTCATGAGGAAACCTGCGTGTTTATATAGCAGGGCGGTGAGGCAGGGGGCAAGCAGCTGATCCCGTTTGCGTGTGCATGATGCACATGCAGGTGGCACGATGCACGTCCGGGTGCACACGGTGCACATCCAGGTGTTCAAGAAGGTGTTTAAGAAGGACATTGAGCTTCTAGAGAAGATCCAGCGGAGAGCACCGAAGATGATTAAGGGACTGGAGCATTTGTTCTATGAGGAAAGACTAAGCGAGCTGGGCCTGTTCAGTCTGGAGAAAAGAAGGCTGAGAGGAGATTTGATCAACATGTTCAAGTACCTGAGGGGTGATTGTAGGATGGCACCAGGCTCTTCTTTGTGGTGGCGGGTGACAGGACGAGGGCTAACATGGTGTAAGTTGAAACACAGGAAGTTCCACCTCCATGTGAGGAAGAACTTTTTTACTGTGAGGATGACAGCCCTGGAACAGGCTGCCCAGAGAGGCTGTGGAGTCTCCTTCTCTGGAGATCTTCCAAACCCACCTGGATGCCACCCTGTGCCACGTGCTCTGGGTGTCCCTGCTGGAGCAGGGGGGTTGGACTAGATGATGTCTAGAGGTCCCTTCCAACCTCAACCATTCTGTGATTCTGTGATTGTGATTCACAATGCACATCCAGGTGTGCACGATGTACGTCCGTATGTTCACAATGCATGCCCAGGTGTGCATGATGCACATCCAGCTGTGTACAACGCACATCCACATGCGCACAATGCACATCCAGGCTGGGGAAGGAGGCCGAGCGCTTGCCCTGGCAGCGCTGCTCTCTGCCCACCTTGGCTAGCACTGTGGGTCACGGCTTATGAGGATGTTGCAGCCCCTGTGACGCTGCTGCCCAGCGTCGCCCCGGGAGTGTGGACAAGGCACTTGTGTCACCCACAGCAGTAGCTGAAGCAGTTTTAAGCTGGTTTTCCTCCCCTGTGATGTTTCAGAGCCTGATGGACTTTTTCTGTCCAAGAAGGATTTTGGCTTGCCAGAAGAAGTTCAAAAAAGTCCTTCCGACTGGTTTTAAATAGAAATTGCAACTGCTCTTTTGTGATTGTTAAAAGACTTCAAGCATGCTTTTAAAGATGTTATTGCAGTAAAAACGTTGACTGTGAAATCTGCAGATCTTCTCCAAGGCTTCTGCCTTTTCTTGATGATCATCTCCCCCAGGGACCTGCTGCTTCTTCGTCTTTTGTCTCACAAGACAAGTTTGTGGCTACTTGGCAAATTAGTCATTACAGTGTTGTTCTTCATAGATTGGACACTGGAGGGTGCTAACGCAATGAGAGCTGAAATTGTTCTTAGCAATTAAAGGGTTTCCCTTTGTTAGTTGTGAAATAGTTTTATTCTTTGTTGCAACATTTAAATGGAAAGACATGAATCACGATCCTCACCAGTAGCTGATCTTGTTCAGTGTGTGTAGAGCCATCACCAAGAATATCAATAAAGTGCTAAGTCTGCGAGGGATTTCTTTCCTGAACCATTATCAAAAAATCACTCATTTTATGTTCTACACACTAAGTGCGTCTTTCAAGATTATGGCCTTGGGGTGAATTGTATTTGAAAGTGTGACTTTCTAGTGATAAAAACACTTTATCTGGCAGAGCAGTGGAGAAGTATCTGCAGAAGCTGCTTTCCTGCAAGGTGATTTCGAATCACTTAAACCCGTGTTGTCACGTTGCTGAGGCAGCAGGAACCAACCCCGGCTCAGGCGGAGGCAGAGGGGGCTCCAAGCGCCGCAACTCGAGCAGGTTCAGACACTGCCCTTGAATCCTCTTCTGTTTCATTCTGGCAGGTAAAAGCCCCTTGAGATGCGGAGCTTTTTTTCTCCTCCTGATTTCCAGGGTTTGAAACGATCGCCTTGTGGACAATCTTACGGCGGGTGCTTGCTCCCATCCGTGGCATGTTAGTCCATTCGGATTTTGAGACGTGCTCCTGGTTGTGGTTCTTCTTGGAGCTTTGGTGGGCCCTGCTCCTTTTTCTCACCGTTTGGAGCTCTGAGCTCCCTCGTTTGGAGCGGTTGATTCTCCGGGGCTATTTTGTCAGTCGGGCTGCCTGTGTCTGTGTTTCTCCTAGTGCAGCCCCCTCAGTAAATGGTCTTCAAGTGGTCCCCTTCCACCCCACAAGGCTGTGGAGAAGCAAGAACTCCAGGATTTCCACTGGAAATGGATGTGGAGGCCAACTTTGCCGTCACTGAGCAGGCTGATTTTGAAACTGGAACAAGTTCCCTCTTCGATTTTCCCCCCGTTTTCCTGCCTTTGCTGTATTGACCCTCCGTTCTCTGTGTGCTGTCCACAACCCCAAGCGTTGTTGGTGCAGATGGGGCTCGCTGGTCCCCTGTCCAGCCCTTCATAGGCCAGGATTGACCTGTCATCACGGGCTGCCGTCAGACCTGCTTTCTTCTCTATTAAAAATAGTTGGCGTCAGGGCCTCTGCGGCGATGAAAAGGAAACGATGAAATGTTGAAGAATTTGGGGCATAAAGCCGATCTCTACATTTTAATGCACTCATTGCATTTAAACGGTTAATAGATACATTTTACATTGAGCTTTCAGGTGACCTAATTTCCCTTAGTACTGTACGGAGAGCTTTATACATCTGCACCTAATTTGTAAAAAAGGACTTAATGAGAAACTTCAAACAGTTTAAATGTCAATTACAAAGAAAGCGAGGTTTTAAAGTTCCAGTAATCTGTCCATATTGGTCATCGAAACATGATCCCAGGTGGATGTTAATTCGAGACAGATGGCATTCCAAAGGCACAATTACAAAGAGCTTATATATTTTCAACACTAACAAGCTGTCACGCTATGTTGTAGCTACACTTCCAATACTGTATAGCTACAATTACTGCTTTATCTGCTGCGGACTCGCTAATAACGGGTTTGGATTCCCCGCTCTTGAAATCGGCAATGGGATTTTAGGGGATGAACTGGAAAGCAGTGTCGTTACTGCAAATATCTTTCATTTCTTGGTCCTTTTATTTTGTCACTGAAATGCTAGTCAAAGAGATTGCAGTGTAGAAAATATTGAATATACACCAACCAGGGGCAGAAGCATTCCTATTTCCTGGCGATATTAATTACCATTAGTCTTATCAGCCGCTAGGAAATAGCCACGATGATTTGTTAAAACCCACAACACCCTGGATGTTTTCAGTTAAAAAGCCATCTGAAAGCCTTTGGAGTACTGCATGTGTGACCGGGAAGACCGAAGTCAAAGGGATTGATTGTGACTTTACTCGCGCTGGTGTCAATAGGGAGCAGCTCCGCAGCAGCCCGGCAGGACTAGCGCACCCAGCACAAAATGAGGTTCCAATTACTTGGGGGGCTTTCCGAGAGGGTGATCCGGCCCGTGGGCTGGCATGGAGGGGTTGAACAAAGCAGGGGAAACACCTAGGACTTCCCTGAGGTCCGAGCATCAACTTGTGATAGATGACGACGCCGGTTTGTTTGTAGAATTACGTATTTATTGTCTATTTAGCAGTTTACATAGACAGTTTACATTGCTGTATAACTGAGCAATGCGAACTGCGTACAACTTCCACTGATTTTTTTTAACTTGAAACAAGGTCAAGAAAATGCAATGTTTGCGCTGTTATGAGCAGACAGCGTTTTAATAAGCTTTAAAAATTATACAGTATTAGAAGCGAGATTAATAATGCTCTCTGATGAGGTTTGTAAGCTCTTATGTGTTCATGTATCCCATAGCGAGGCACTCCGAAAGAAGGGCTTATATTTCTGCTACTTCATCCACCTTTCAATGAAAAGTGGCGAAGCTGCAGAAAGGCTAGGAAGCATCACGCTTGGTGTGCTGGAATTAAATGGTGAGATTTTGTCCACTTTTGATAATTTAAAAATGTTGTAATTTTTTGTTTGTTTGTTTTTTTGAAAGCATCTTACCCTGCCTCTTTTCTGGAGGAGATGCAAGTGTTATTTGACATATGCAGCTCACCAACAAACGAATTGGGCTCCTGAGCTGTGCTTGAAACAAAATGCCGATTTTACCTGCAGTTTTACTAGCTTTCCTGGTTTATGCAGTGGCATTTGAATGGCCTCTAGTAATTGTTTTTAGCAGAAGAAAAGAAAATCAGCCAAAAAAAGAAAAACATGACCTAAAGCTCATTAGCACTGTATTTGGCATGCCATGAATCGTTAAATCTTTATATAAATGCAGAAGTAATTTGTAACAAACAAAATCCTTCATTTGAGGTGGGGAGAGGTTTCTTTTATTTGCTTATTCTTATTGCTGAGGTACAATGTCTTTTTTTCCAAACACTGGTTGTTAATTCCGGATTAGGGGAAGAACAAATTCATATTCTAAAAGAAAGCAGTGTTTAATTCTTTGGAATTAAATATACTTAGTGAATTAGGTGAATAAAATTCAGTGGAAAACAAAAGGCAATAAATAAATGCTTAATTAGCCTTTTGGGGCAAACTAGTTTATATCTACTTTTTTTTTTTTTTTTTTTTTCCAGTCGGATGCTAGTGTGTCTCATTCTCCAGCATTTTCATCTCTGATTTTTCCAGCGACTACGTGACTAACATGCCATGGTCTTTTACTTAGATGAGGCTTCCCTTCAGAAAGCTGGCTAATTGTAAAAGCCCGAGCAGGGAATTTTCTTGCACCTGGAAAGTGAGGAGAGCAAAAGCGAGAGACACGTCCGCATCCTTTCCCTGGTGGTTCTTCACCTGCAAATTTGAACTGCAGCGGTAATAAAAGTTTTGTGGACCTCATTTTATGTGAGATCATTAAGCGACAGGAGAATTCGGGACTAGCTGCCCTTCATGCGTCAGGACACTGAAAGGTGCCATTTATAAGCTCAAAGTGCCTGCAGGAAGGCAAAACAGGCTTGTAAAATGTAGACCCCAAACCCTGAAAGGTAACCAGGCTGTGCTGCCGGCTGCAGGCCCAAGGTGTCAAAATTGCTATTATATTTATTTATTTATTTATTTTTAAATAGGGAAACATCTGCCTCTGAAAAGTGATGTTTTCGGAGCCTGCTTTTTCGCACTTCTCACTTGCACTGATATCTCTTTGGACAAAAACGAAAAAAAAAAAAATAAAAGCGTTAGGGAGGTGACGGTGGTAAGAACGGCAGTGCCCAGCTGTGGGTCTTGCTGTTTTTCCCACTCGTGGCTGCTGTGACAGCTCATTTGCCTATAAAATGCATTTCTCCTGACTTTGTGATAATAATTCCCAACACCGGAGGGCGAGGAGCTTGGCCTAGGGTTTTTGCAGACCGTGCGCTCGCCTCCCATGATCGAGTTGGGATCTGCAGGCCCAGGAAGCTCCTAGCTCCAGGGTTTGTTCTCAGGGCGGGCTCAGCTCTTCCTGCTCCTACTCCCACCGACGTGCTTCAGGTAGGAGTTGGAGCAATCACGTGTGGGATTAATGCCGCAAAACCGCCCTGGTTACGGTGGAGGACTTTGCTTGGTTCTTCTTCATCTCACTTGCTCGGTTAGGCTAAAATCTTCCCAAGGGCATGCTAAAAAGGCTGGGCATCCATATCTATAACGCTGGGGCGTTACATATAAATCTATAACTCTGTAAGAGGCTGGGGCCAAGCTCTTCCAGTCCAGGCCACAGATCCTGAGTGAGTCATGGCCTCCCTAATGCCCCTGGACTGAAGGTATCTGGATGGCAGTTTGCATGATCCCAACCTCAGTTCCAGTGAAGACAACAGAGCTGAGAGCCAGACACTGCCGGCAGCACCTCCAGCCTCTTCATCTAGGTGGGTTCAAATGTGCCGTCCCGTTATTTGTTGTTTGTGGTTGTACCACAGAGTATCCCAAGAGTCATCCCTGCGTCCATGGATCACGTGGACCCCAAAGACGTGTCTGTGATGCAGAAGTGTTTTTGCATCATTCGTTTTCTTACGCTGTTTCTCTTGCCCAGATTGATGGGCATGGGGCCCCAAATACTGCGCTGTGTTTAGTGTGACCCCCAGGGCCTGTGCAGAGTTGATCACAGCACTCGAACCTTTATATCCACTATTAAAGGTAGCTACGTGGCTGTTTATGTCAGAACCAGGTGCTTTGCTGCCTGTGGACACGCTGATACTCAACAACATTTATTTTTTCTCTTTATGGTCAAAATGTGCTAAACATACTTGCCGTGGTACCTTACCCTCTGCCACCAGTCCCGCCGCCTTCCGCAGACCACTTCTTCTGCCAGAGCACTTATTTTCTTTGCACTTCTCTAATCCTTAGTGCATCACTGCTTTTGTGGGCTCAATTATTTAAGCTGTATATAGCCTAATATGTGTATAGCCTAAGCGTTGTGGGCATCTTGCATTAAACAGTAGCTTTATGTTAAATCTATAACAAGATCAAGATACTTTAGGATGTGTCATGACAAAATAGTGACACCAGCATGGAACTATAAAATCTCTTTTCTTCCAAAGCGTTTCTTCAAGAAGTTGGTAGATGTGGAAAAAAAGAGAAAAGATAAACATTTAACTTTTTTTTTCGTGTTAAACTAAGCTACTGAGGAAATCTTCCTACTGCTACACGCTGCAATATGTCAGAAACACCGTTATGTTATAGTTGCATCATTATCTAAAGGAAAAATTGAGTGTGGGTTTGAAGTCGACAAGTGATGAAAGTAGCCCTGAGGTTGTCAATTAGAAAGGCAAGGCCTGGAATTGATAAGTTAATGGCCAGTTCCCTTCTCGCCCCCTCACTTCAGTGCCTGCTCCTCATCCCCCCTGCCCCGACGCTTTATTGCTCAGAACATAAGGACTTGTGTTGGTTTGCATCCCAAAATTCATCTTGTTGATATGATTTGCTTGATTTTTTGTCTTGTGGCGATGTGCTTGGTGTATATATATATAGTTAGACAAGGAGAAATAAAAAGTAGCAGACAGAAAAATCAATCACATAATAGTGCCCACACTTGGTTTGTTTTGCTTAAATGTTGGGTGGTTGAAACTGCTCTTTCAGACCGTCCCCAGAGCCTGCCCAGTGAGCTTAGCAGTATTGAATGATTTAACTTCTACCGTATGTTTGTTTGCAGGTTTTAAAATGAGAAATTTAATGACAGCCAGTTGGGATCCATGTGTTCCCTTAAAAGGTGAAGGGCAACATGTGCATTTTTTTTCCTGAAGGGAGATACTGCCTACCAAAGTTTAGAATATAGTATAATATAATATATAGCGTTTGCATTTTGCTTGGGCAGATAGGATCTAGCATGTTTCCATTTCTCCTTTCTAAGGGCACACATGGTTTTAAATAAGCAGATAAATTATGGAAAATCAAAACATGATTATTCAGATTTCAATCATTCTAGGTGTGCTCTGTTGTGAGAATGGGAGTAAGCTTGTGAAGGTAATTTTAAAGTAGTAATATAAGCTGAATATATTTCCAATAGGGATGCAGACACACCTGAAGCTGAGTTTGTTTACTGATGGCACAAACGCTCCATTCACAACAGAAATTCAAGATTTTTGCAAACAAACAGCCCTATCTTAGCAGCCTAGAGCAGACAAGTCATATTCACGGGAATGGGAAGGTGGGTAAATCTGCAGAGCACATTCAGGATTATGGCCTTCCTGTTGTGGCTTCGAAGGCCCTGTGGTCACAGTGACCAGCAAAACTCTGTAGAACAGCCAAATCTTGCAGTTGCTGCTCATCTGAGACCATAAAATGAGAGGTTGCTCAGGAGATGGATCGCTGATCTGGATGGAGTTCCTTGCTCCTCCGTCCAGAGTTCAAAACATGAAGTGAGTTATGATCCAGTGTACTTCACAGGAAAAGAGACATGGCATCATATTAAGCAATTCCATGTTGGATGGAGCTTTCTCTATCTGGTGTTTTAGTTCTGCTTCAGTCCAGTGCTTTGCTGAAGGTTTCGTGCAGAGGAAAAGGTAGCACAACAGTATTTTCTCAAAGTGTGTGTTCATTCCATGCTGTACTTTTATGGGTTTCCTTACCCAAATGTGTCTATGGGTTTCCTTTAGACATGATGAAAGTAATGATGAATTTTTTTCAGGACAGTTCTTACGCATTGTGGCTCTTGTTTCTTAGTGCTACAGAAAAAGCTCCTTTGGTGGACTGTTGCAAAACAAGCTATCTCAGGATGAAATAAGAAATGGTGCATTTAGTTTAGCCTGTTATTTTCAGATTTCACACCTGCTAGAGAGCTTAGCTATGGGTTTTCCTTCTAAGCTGGTGCTTTTCCTGAATTCCATGCAAAAAGAGGATGCAAACATGGTTGTCTTCTACAGTTTCTTTCTGAAAGAAGTTATAAAAGTTAATGGTGTTGGAACAGTACAGCTCATCTTCTAGGGGCATGTTCATTCCTTCTGGACTTAATCCCCTTTCACCTACTTTTATATATGTCAGCAGTGCCGGTGGGTAGGTGGATTCCCGTGCCATATGGAAGCAGGTCAGCCCAATTTTGTTGATGCCAATCACAGCTCCACGAAAGGCAGACCAATGCCAAAAAAACCCAGTCAAACACCTTGTTCAGTGTGAGCTGGTTCTGCTCTTAGATTCCACCCCCCTATTTACTTTTGCTTTGTTACCAATGTTTTCTTACCCGCTTTCTTTCCTTTTTTTTTGGCAGCCAAGAGCTCAACTTTTGCACTGTTGGTATGTGACTGTTACTTTCAACATGCTTTAAATACCTCAACATCTTTCCTCTCCCTGAATTAAAATTCAATCTTTCTGCCACCTACTTAACCAGTTCACACTAGTTACTCTTGTGTTTTTATTTCACCTGAAGTTGTGCTTAGGAACAGAGGGGCATTAAAAATGCCCAAGGATCATCATCTTAGGGGGAAAGCTACAGAGTTTATTGGCAGAATTGGTCTTTTCCCCCCCTTTCCTCACATATTGAGGAAAAGCTTCATTTTAGAGAAAGGTTTCTTTCTGCCCAGCAAAGCTGGTCAACACAAACTCACCAGCTCTCCAGAAGTTCGATAGTGTTGGAACACTTCTGAAGGTATAGAACCACAGTCAGAGATTTGGGCTTTACAGAGCTTTTTGGAGTTAAAAATCAAAGGCTTTTCCTTTACTCACATACCGATTCAGATTTAACTGTGCTTCTTCCTTCCCATGTGAGCATTCTCATGTCCTGAGCTCCCACACTACTACTTGTTCATCCACACTCAGAGGAATCCTGGAAAAAAAATTATTTTCCAAAAAGTGATGTGCAGTTTCCAAATTTCTTATAATTTGTGATGTTTGGGATGGATAAATAATTGTTCTATACACTAGAAATCAAAGAAAGAAAGGAAAATCTACTGCTTTCACAAAGACTTGGTAAGCAAGGTGACATGTCAAAACCTGGACATATATCTTTATTTGGACATGGACATTAACCTGGATATGGTTAATACCTTAAATAAAATTGGAATCCTCTATTATTTTTTGCAGGTAAGAAAGATTTCCCTCCTGTAATGCTTCAGAGCTCACTTAAGTCAACTTTATCCTTAAGGTCAATAACCTTATCTAGTAGAATGCATGCTCTTAGTACACGTTGTCCTGCCAGAACTCAGCACCTATGTCCCAGGACAAGATAAGCTATAGATTGAAGGTGCTTTAAAAAGAACTGCTTTTCCTGGGGCACCTGTAGTTTTTCGTCAGCTTTTGTGACTACTCTGGCTTGGAAAATGATCTGCTAGCCTTAAAACACAACCCATAAATGGGAGAACTGAGAAAAAAAATGAAGATGGCTATAGAGTCATTGTAATTAGTGACTATATAAAATCACACATTCATTTTGGGATGCTAATGACAAAAATAATTGGTATTTGTATGCTTCTTCCAGCTAAAAGCCAAGAGTTTTGCTGTATATACCTTTTGTAGAAGGCATTTAATCCAGCCAAGTTTTCTGGCTGCATAGAAACTGTAGGACAGGGTGGGGGAAAAAAAAGACAGAGAATGGAACAAATCCATTGATCTAACCTAATTATTTTCCTGGATGAAAAAAGTAACACTTTCAAGTCAAATTCTCCTCTTTTAAGTTCTGGCAGGGGGGAAACGTTGCAAAGTTTTGGTCCCCTGAGCTATCATAGACCCCCAAGATGGTTGGCATGTGCGGATGTTCACCACCCTCCTGATTCTTTTGTTTCTATTCTTTTAGTCTTTTATCACTTTATACATTTTTGGATTCTTTTCCAGAATGCTTTTATCCAGTTCTACAACTGATAAAATACTTCTGCTGTCATCTTTATGTAAAATATCAGAGATGCAAGAGTTTGTACTTTCTGCCACTAGCCGCAATAGTGCTGGCACCTTCCACATGAAGCAAGAATAATTTTTCATGAACTAAATGTCATGCAAGGAGCTGATCCCTGAATGAGTAAGACAGATTAGACTTAATGATCAAGAAATAAATAACAAAATCGTATTTCAAAATTTATGCCAACTGCATTTCTTTTTCTTCTTAAAGGTAATTCTACTAAAATGGGGCGAAGCCCTAAATTTACTGTAATCTGCTAAAATCATTCAATATAAAAAAATACAATAGAAAAAATGCATTCTTGCATCATTGAATTGATGGGAGTTAGTCACTAAACTCTACAAACTTGAGTTGTTTGAAGTACTGAGCCAGTTTTTCAGATCAGTAGTCTCTGCTGTAAGTACAACGAGAATATTTTCCTCAGTATATTCAATTAGCTCAGTTAAATCATTAATTCATTCAAAGTTGACCAGTTGGGATTTGAAAGAATCAGAAAAGCTTGTTCTTCTATACCAATCTGTGAATAAAAGCTAATTATGAGAGGATTAGATTTTCTAATACTACAGTTTTGAGGGATATTATGACTAGAGACACTAGATGGGTGTGCTAATTCCTGCTAAAATTAATTTTATTTTAATAGATTAATTTTAAAATCAAATCACAATTTAATTTTTTTTCTTTGTAAGTCTAGCTGGTTAGGACAGTGCTATATAATCATCCACATCCCTATTTTAAGTTGCATTCCAGTTTCCATGCAAAGAATCTGTGAGTAAACTAAAAGGGATAGTAAAAAAGAAATGTGCCATGCACAAAAAAATAATATTAATCTGAAAAAGAATGTATAATGAGCTCTAGAAAAGCTTAAATATATACCCGTAGAGCTTCTCTGTCCTTCTGGCTAGCAGTAAGAGGTGCCAAATTTAGTGTAAATGCTATATTTAGCAACATACTTCAGTGGTTACAAAGCAACATACTTCAGTGGTTATAAACTGAGAATTAACCTTTCTTCAAGAAAATAACTAAAATGTATAAATGAAGAAACAAGATTCAAATTAATCATTTAACTCAAGGTTTCCTGCGTGGTAGTTTAAACCATTATTTTAAGAAGCGACTTAAAAGGTTTCATCCTGCCGCAAATCATCAGTAGCTGAGGTACCTGTGGGTGAAAACAAACAAGCGAAAGCTTGACATAAGGATCCAGAAATTCAGCCAAGAACGTGAAATCAAGAAAATGGGAAAGAAAAATCTCCAGCCCTGTCCGCAAACACTCGGCATATGGGACACCCCACAACGTGGTTTAATTGCCTCTCCTGCCCAGAGGGCGCTGAGGGGAAGGTTGCCCGGGGCCTGGGGATGCGCCAGGGCTGCCGAGTGCCGCCGAGCGCCTCTGCTCCGCGGTCCAAGGTGTCTCCAGCTTCAGACAAGCGCCGCGGCACTTCCTCCCCTTCTGCCCCTCGCATTCCAAAGCCGTTCCTGCAAATGCCAGCACACAGCCTGTCATCAAATTGCTTGGGAAGAACTAATAAGAAACACTGTTTTCTGTTGCTGATGATTTTAAAGATGAGTTTGTCGAGGACTAGGTCACTGATTTTTAGAGCAATTCCCTCCAAGTCTGGCTTCCTGCACAGTGCTGAGCTCATCCTTTTTCCACACCTTACCAACTGGATGGTCTTCTGGCTAGTTCTTGTCTCCGTAGCCAAGATCAATGACCTAGGGTCAGGCTTGAGGGCCCCTAGGGACTAAGGACCGACACGAGATGCAATGTTGCCAGACCAAGAAGCAAATCTTACCCGGCCCTAATGCTGTCATCTTTGTTTGTGTGCTGCCATGTACCTTGCTCGACTTCTGGGTCGCTTTTCACAAATGTGGTTACCTCTCCTCCAGTGAGTGGGTTCCTGCACAGGTTCCTCCCCTTCAGTGACCCCATTGCGCTGCTCAGAGCGGCCTGTCATTAAGTAGGAACTGAATGTATGGTTGGATGTTGTGCTGGATGTGATGGCATGTTTCCCTAGCCCTCCTGACCCCCTCGTTACCCCTTGAGATAACTCTGGATGTCTTGTAGGCACAAAAGACCCCAACCACCCTCCCGCCGATGGCATTTTTTTCTTGCTGACGGGCACACGATTGGGCTTCCCGAGCAGGCGGTCCGACCTGCTCCTCGTTCCCGGTGGCACAGCTACATAGTGACAAGAGGCTGCCTAATGAGTGAAAAAGCAGCACTACAGGCACCAAACTATCAATACGCGGTCAAGGTCTGTCATCTGCCGTGTCCTGCATGCAGGCACCCCCCGGGGCTCCCCCCGGGTGGAGATGGTTGGGTGGCCTAGGAGAAGGATGGGACTTTGCATGGTCATTAAATAACAGAACAAAGTGCGGGCAGTGGAGATAGATAGATAGAAAGGCTTTATGCTGTTGCCCTATATTATACGCAGTAGCTGCCTGCACCCGTTTCGAGCGGGGTATTTGTTATTTCTTTGTCGTCCTTTTGAAGTCACAGACAGGTTTTGCCATCCTTCTGTCATGTGCATCCACCTTGAAAGATTAGCACAGTAAGTAAGTTTTCCAGATCAATTTTCTGGACAACTTGGACCAATTTTTTCTGTGATGTTTTTAAAACTGGCAGATTATTATTATTATTTTTCTAATCTTTTTTTAAGCTTGCATACACTTCAAGGAGTATTTTAAAAAATATACATTTTTTTTAATCTTTAAGCGAGCTTAATGCTGGTATAAGGTGCCAGATTTTAATTACAGTTGGCATTTATAAGTGTAGTGCTGGCAATGGCAACCATATTGCTGAAAAAAGGCATAAATTTTGACACTGGCAATATGGGAACCCAGCACAAGAGACTGTAAACCTAGTTCCATTCTGTTTTAATATCCTAGTTTAAGGGAAACACTTTTAATGGTTAATATTTAACTAGAATGTTTAGGGTTAGATATAAAGTCCCCCTAATTTCAAACTATTTTGTAATTTAGGCTCTATCAAAGATCGGCTTCGGTAATAAGTTTCTATTAAACAGCCTTTAAATAGGCATGCTTAAAGTAGGGAAAATAAGATGCATCATTACAAGAAATGAGGTTGGCATCCACCAGGTTTTCCATTAAGTTCCAGGTCACAGACAAATAAAGGAAGTATGTTAGGGAAAAAAACCTTTTTAAAAATAATTAGGGAGATGTCTGTTTTGTTCACCAGATGGAAAATCAGCAGTTGTGGGTGGTCTGTGCTGGATGGGGCATCTCACAATTGGCAGAACTTGCCTTTAACTTTTAAAGTCCTGGGACAAAATGTGAAAGTAATTGACTGCTCCGAGTGCTCTCTCTCTGGATACCTATCCCTGCTTTTAAAACAGAGATTTGGTGAGTTTTCCGACTTTGTTTTTCCCCCCTTAATAAGCGAAGCTGTTGCGCCTCGGCTCAGGCCAGCCGGGTGTTTGGGGAGCTGTTTTTTGGGGACGTTTGCCCTGAAATGCTGGCCGTTCCCGCACATGTTTCCCATAACATTGTCGAGATTTGCCGTGGCCGGGGCGTGCATTCACTACTGGCTAATGTCACGGCGTCCGCATCTTTCCTCCAGCTCGTTCTGTTTTAAGATTCTGCTGAGAAATGTCTACCAATTTACCCTCTTACTAAAGAAAAAGAAGTTACACCCTTATTTTTGCAAATGCTAAGATAATTTGTATTTTAAAATAATTCAAGAGGTTGCATCATGTAGGAATAGAGCAGTTCTGTAAATCAATAATACGCTTTTTTCAGTCTGAACAAGTAAGTCACAATGTGTACATATGGACAGTGTGTGCATGCACACACATTAAACACAGTCATTTAAGAATGCGTTAAGATCTTTTTGGTAGAGTTTGTAATTTGCTCACCATTTCAGGGCTGATGATACTGTCTAACTGCCAGGCTAATGTGAGAAAATTGTAGCTTAAAAGGTGAAAGAATGCTTAGAAAATCTTTGTATTCGTTTTGATTAAGAGGTTTTATTATTTGAGCTGCGATAGGAATGTGTGTAGTTCAGTAGCGACATCAGAAAGAAAGGTATAGAGCCCATTTGTGGCATAGGCATCAATTGCTTTATATTTGCCTTACTTTACAGACAATATTTTTGCAGTTATCTGTGTGAACGGTCACCCAGAATTGTATGTGTGTGTCACCCATATATTGTAGCTCGTGTTAAACTGATCCTCACACGTATTATGTGCAGGCATTCTTGAAGATAAGTGAGGCACTCAACTTAGTACCTTCTTTGTAAAATCCCTTTTGCTATGCATGACATGTACTCTATTTTTTTCCCCCTTGCAGTAAATTATAAAGCTTTTTCTCTTTCTATGAATCTCCTTCCAAGGAAACACATGCAGCCTAATAACACTAGCCCAACGATCCCTGCATCGCCTCCACTACAAAGCAGTGTTTTCATTGAAGAGATAATTATAATATGGTTTAATGTTCTTGTCAGCCCTGAAACACAGTCCCTAAAGAGTGCTATTCTGGAGGACGTCTTTTTGAAGAGGCCTGAATGTGGCTAAGAAAACATCCATATAGCCACACACTCTTCTGATAAACCGAGGCAGATTTTTAATAAAATACGTGCTCCCTGAAGAGAATTACATGCTTTCTGAGGTGTTAATTTAGAGCTGCTTCCTCCCCAGGATTTCACCGTTGGAAACAGGGAAAATTTGTGGAGACAGATTTATTTATTTATTTATGTTCCCCCCAATTATATTTACAGACTTGAAATCTTTGCATTCTCGGAATAACGATTAAAATGTTTTTAACGGGCTCCGAGGCCCAGACTTCCAGAGAGGAGAGAGCCCGAACTGGAACACAAATGGTTCTTCCCAGGCAACAAACGCGCTTGGCTGTGGATACGCTGCAATTTGCCGCTTTGCTTAGTGAAAACAGCAATTACTTATTTGTTCCATCTCCCCCCGCCACCCGCGTCCCCTCCCGGCACAGATGCTCCTCAGTCTGTGCATGTTCTGAGCGCGTGGGCTCTGCTGCCGTGTGAGGCACCGCTCGGGCTTCCAGGTGCAATTCCTTTATCTCTCTTTTTTTTTTTTTTTTTTGGCCTTCTTTTTAGGAAAACGCAGTTATCTGCCACGTTGCAAAAAGTAGGTAGGGCTGGAAAAATTGCCCGGAGAAGGAGGAGCACACAAACCTTTGCACTTTGCACCCAACGTGCAAGTAATGCCTATTTCTGCGCAATGCAGCCCTGCTTCCGGAGTGACTGCTCAGCATCCTAGATCCCACACGCATTCGCTTTCAAGGACTAATCTCAAATGAGGAGTAAGAGCTAATATGTTTGTAAATTGAAAATAGGCATTTTATTACCTGCTTAATGAGTGTAATTCTGTTGGGGCAGTTTAATAGACACACAATACACAGGGAAATGCATCTTCCTTGCAATCATCTAATCCCATGCAATCCCTTTCCTTGCTCAGAAGCCAAAGAGGTGTTTTTTTCTTTCAGGAGAAATTACAGCGTAGGGCCTTAAATTAATACGGTAAATAATCTCTCCAGAAAAGTTGTTTGCTACAGAGCACCTTATCAACAGACAAGCATTGAAATGTTTAGGTAGCTGCACAGCTTAAAAACAGCCTCAAGACCTCTCCCCATTCAGGTTTACATATTAAGATAGCTACAGTTCAAGGTTTCAACAAGTGTTCCTGGCAAAACCAGCATTTTTCTAGTCACATCAGTTAGGATAGCTTTGGTTCCCCCACCATTTTCCTTTTGGTTTGCCCTGGAAGGAAAAGGTAGCCCGAATATACAAAATCTTAACTAAGGAACTCAGACACAGCAGAACAAAAAATGCCATTTTCCCACTGTTCTTTCTTTTCAGGTCTGGAAGCTTTCTGTTTAGCTTTTGCTTGAGGAAATTCATTTTTCTCTTTTTAGTAAGATACTGCTGAATTACTGCCTGGTCCTTTCAATGTGACTCCAGCACCTAGGGTTTTGTTGGATATTTCTTAACTCACAAAAGAGTCTATTTTTTTTTTTATGTGGCCCTTTCCACCCCCACCAACTCCTTTTTTTCTTTCTTTTGAACAAATCACTCCTTGTGAGATGCAATACTGACAAACCACAAGCCACGCTTCTCAAGTGGGTAAATACACATCAGCTCTGAAATTGAGTGTCCTTACTTTTTTTCAGGCTGTGTATTTGATTCATTACAAACCCTCGTGCATTTTTAGCCCCAAGGATGTCACACACAAATCCCTTGCCACGTCAGAGGCTACTGCGGCTGCTGACGACGCTCCGTGATCGCAGCCTGTCCTGCTCTGCTCCGCTCGCCTCCACTGTTGCCTTTCCCCCTACATCTCTCTATGAGAAATGACCCGCGGAGGTTGACTTGCCAAGTCAGGCGCCCCTGCTCCGCTCTTAGCAAATGCTAAACGTTGCCCTTTCCCAGGTAGAAGCAACTGTTTAGCCCTAGACGCTCTCAGCGTTGCCTGGAAATCAGATGTATTTTTAACACGGGTGTTGCATGTCCAAGGCCCTTGATCCCGCTCGGCGTTGAGAGGGCAGGAGCGGCGGCATCACAGGCCATGTTCGCGCGTTCGGTGGCCACGTCTTCCCTGGGTGTGTAAATGCACCCGGTGGCCCCATCCCTCCAGGGGCTCCTGCTGGTTGCATAGGGAATGATTTTATTTCCTGGTATTTTCTTGACTGTTAAAGGAGGATTGGAGGGAGATTTTGCTGAAGCAAATTTTTTTTATTATTATTATTACCTTATTTTCCCTTACATGCATCTTTCCCCCCACCTGGTTCTTCTCATTCCCTTCTCCTAATGGGAAACTCTGCAGAGACCTGCGGCAACCCCAGCCGGCCTTATTAAGGCTGGGAAGCCCAGTGCTCCGGGGTTAGGAAATGTCAGGATTAAGGTACCTTGTGCGGCCGCCGCTCAGCCCCCTTGGACGTCCCCATTATAACATAGGCTTTAATTTCAGGATCGGGTGCAGGTTTTTCCGCAGAACCCCTGCCTCCGTTAGTGAACAGGATGGACAATGCTGAGTTAATGAGCAGTTATTCAATATTTTGTTTTCTCCTAATTTTTCACTGTGTAGCCCGGGGCCTTATTTACTGCACACTATTGAAACCCTGCTGTGAAGACAGAATTGTTAATTTCCTCATGAGCTTTTCCTATGGCACTTATTGCTATAAATATCTGAATGCTTAACAAACATTAATTAATTTATCTTCCGAAAAGCCGCACGATGGGGAGGGCGGGCACTGCTGCTGCTTTGCAAATGGGGGGCTGAGGCACACGGACAGGAGGGTCATGAACAGCCTATAAATTTGGATGCACTTAAAGCAAGGTAGGGGCCTGGATTTCAGCATCCAGTGAGGAGGCGCCTTGCCAGAAGGGCGGAAAAGCAGGGCCAGGTTGGACAAATAGGCTTCTCCGCTAGGTATTAGGAGAGCCGGGGAGAGGAGTTGTGTGCAGAGCACTGGGGTCTTCTTCTTCACTGGTAACTTTCATTTGTGGAGCAAGCAAACAAACAAGCAAACAAATAAAAAACCCAGAACAGAAGCTTTGGGGTGTGCAAGTGTCTTCTTCACCTGCATTCCTTTATTTTGAAGATTAAATACTTTTAAATACTCTGCTGAGCAGGAACCTCTGGAGAGACCCGTAGCACACAATGGCTGCAAGTTCATTACCCTTCGGAAAAGCTGGAAATACATAAAAGATAAAGTGAACAGGGACCCACCTGAATCTAGACAAGGAGCAATACTACAAAAATACCGTACCTTAAAGCACAGCCTTTTCTGGGCTTTAGGAACCTTGCTTTGGGTTTCAGGAAAGTACTTGCCCTCACCTGAGAGTGAGCTCTTAGCACTTTTATGAGTGTCACATATCTCATCTCTTGCTCCCCAAACCATTTCTGGCTAAAGCATGAAGTTAGTTGGACCCTTCCAGAACAGTGCAGGAACAAAACTGGAGGGTCCTCTTACTCTGTAAGCTGCTGTGTAACGAAGAGCAATGGAATCAGTCCTTGCTCCTCCTGGGAGGACTCAAGCCTTTACTTCCTTTCCAAGCCATTGCTTTAACCACCAACAGGGCAACCTGCAGCTTGGGCCACCCAAGCAAGAGCTGCAGGGACACGTTTTGCTGCGAAGTGCCTAAGCTAGGCAGGAGGCAGATGGAGATGCACACCCGTTGTGCTCCCTGCAGTGTGCTTTTCCGTGAGCCGGAACTTCCAGCACCAACGTGCCAGCAGCACCCAGTGCTCTCGCCGAATATTGTGCTGAGTGTGAGGCAGCGCTTTGCCCTGCACCCCTCGTCCATGCGTGCTGGGTCGCTGCTCCCCAGAGGTGCTCCCAGTGGCTCCTTAATTGGCTGTATTGTGCCGGGGCAGAGCCGCTGAGCAAGGACAATGACGGTGACGGTAACAGCAAGTGATGCGCTGCGATCCCCCAGCCCTCGCTCTGCACACCCATCTCGGCGCAGCCCGGAGGCCGATGCCCGGCCCACGGAGACAAGGAACTTCCCAGGTTGCCGATGGGGGAAGAGGTCTGCTTTTGTAGTCAGCATTCGGTGCAAACTCCCAAAATCTGCGAGAAACCAACAACTGCGGCTCGCATGCAGAGAGGCATCTCCCCCGGTGCTCAGGTGCACATCTCACTAAATGTGGAAAACTCGAGTTTTTTATTAACAAAAAGATCAGCATGCTAATGCAGACCCCCTGCTATCGGAACGCTGGAAGTGTTGGGCTAACAAATTAGCACACGGGAAATCTGCAGTCGCCGGGAAAGTCAGGTCTCGTGATCGTAGCGATTGTTTACATCTCTCTACAGCAAAAAAGAAAAAGCTGTTTAATCATGTTACAGTACAGCCTTGTGTGCAGATAGCGGGCGCTCGCAGCCCTGCCTTTGTGGAGATGAGCTCCCTGATCTCCCACAGCAGAGAGGTGGGAAAGCTTTCACTCCGGAAGAGAAGAAATGGAGCCATTGCTTCTGCTGCTCGGCTGTGCAGCTGCAGGGCCCATGGGCAAGTTTAGCCTCGTGCTCAAGGGCTCCGCAATGGCCCTCGCTCCGGGCGCACAGAACCCTTGGAGATGCTCCATCCGCGTGGAGCTCTGCCTGCCGTGGGCTGCGGGCGCTCGCGCAACCTCCTCCTGCCAGGAGAGCTGCAGAGCCAGCTGCATCCAGCTGCTTCGATCCCCAAGAGCGCAGGCTGGTCCCATCTCGGGCTCTGTGCAGGAGAGGGCACCTGCCTGGGGTGCGCTGCTCGGGACAGGGTCTGTGGCTGCTGCTGCTCAGCACGCAGCTCCCCAGGAGCTGCTTCTGCTCTTAGCTTCCTTCCCTCTCTCCTGGCCTACGGAGGCTGCACAGGCTTTCTTCCCACTCGTGTACTCATTCAATGGCAACAGGCTCCTCATCACTTTAATAAACATGGATTTTTCTTTATTGTCCATAGAGGTGGACGTGCTATGTCTCTGCTGAGCTCCCGTTTCATGTTAGAGCTGGTTGAAATATAGAAAGCAAAACATCCAGAGTTTTGGGAAAAAGGGTGCTACTTTTTTTTCATCTTAAGAAAGACTTGGATTGCTGTTGTTCTTTCTGTTGTGCAACGACGAAGTAGCCAAAAGTTCTGGTTTCTTTTGTTTTTCTCTCCTCGCACTTTCTTGCTCTTAGTCTTCTTTTTCCTTTTCCCATTTTCCTTTGTGAAAAGAGAGGGCCAGTCAAATGAAAACAAACAAACAAAAAATTAGGATGTGCCCACTGGCTTTCCCATTCTGATTGGAATTAGGAAATGCCAAACACTTGTACAGACAATTTGCTAATAAGAGAAAAGCGGTATCTTCATGGCAGCCTTTGCAGTTGTTCGCCAGCGGCGAGCAAACCCTGAGGCTGCAGAAGGGAGGCTTGTGTCCTTCTGGTTTGCACGGAGGTCATGTGAAAACACGGTGCTGAATTAGTACCCCCCTGTGCAATATGGAATTACTGTTATTGCCAGCGTCTGCTGTTTCCGCAAGGAGCAGAGGTGACTGCGGCGGAGGCCGTGCGGAGCAAGACACGATCATCCCTCTCCCCAATGCCTTCCTGGCACGCTTGTTGACACTCGATTACAACTGGCAAACAGAGGTAAATGCTGCTTTCTCCAGACAGCATCTTTTTGAAAGGAAACAATAAAATTTTGAAAAGCTGACTGCAAAGGTAGAGGTGCCTTTTTGATTCCTCGGCACACAGGCCTTTTCCTTCCGCTCTCTCAGTTCTCGTGGCACTGCTTTTGCCTTGCATGCTTAGCAGGGCTTACGCAGGAGGAAGGAAAGGATAAGCTTGACGAAAGCTATTCCTGCAGATTATCTTTGGCAAAGCTAAAGTCTGTTAACTGTTGGGTTTGGGGGTTTGTTTTTCTCTGTGCAAAGCACAAGTGACATCCCGACGTGCCCGCTGGGGTCCTTGCCCGTGGAAGAGCTGCGGAGATGAGGGTCCTTATGCGGTCGCGCCGGCCTCTCCAAACAACAGCGATGCTGCGTGTTTCTCCCAAAGTGAGTCAATTGGTAGAGCACACGTTTGGGCGTTTCTGCTGCTGACGAAGCTGATTTAACAGTCGCTAAGGGATGGAGAAAGCCTAATCCAAAGCCCTGAACCCTGCCCAGGCTGCCGGGGTCCCTCGAGGGGCTCGTGGCTGCGGGTGCCCCCGTGCCAGCCGGCAGCACAGCCCGATGCTCCGGGCCGCGCGGCGTGCGCGACACCCCGGCCCCTGCTGCCCTCCAGCGCCTCCAAACGCGGGGAAAAAAGGATGGAAAGGGGCAGGCCGGGGCCGGGGCCGGGGCCGGGGCCGGGGCCGC
>JAWLRI010000693.1:1905108-1918668 GCA_034781795.1 Crypturellus tataupa
CTCAGGCCCCGCCGCAGCCGCCCCTGGGCGCCCTTCGCCGCGGGGAGCCGCGGCCTTGAGGCCGCTGCCCCGTACGTGAGGGCGCCGCGGGCCCGGCGCGCTCCAAAGACGATTCTTTTTTCTCCTTCTTTTTATAAGTAATTTTTAATTAACTAAGCGCAAGTGGATGATACAGAACTGTTGCTGTGGCCACCACCACTGCGTGCGTGGCTCTTCCACCCACGCCAACGCGCAGCGGGATCCTGCGCCCGGCGGCTCCGCTGGAGGGAACAGAGCGGGCAAAGCCCGACCCATGGTGCCTAATGGCCGCTGGCCTGTCCCCACCGCGGAGCCAAAGGGATGGCGCCCATTTCATCCCCACGGGACAGGGGGAAGGGACCTCTAGAGATCCCCTAGTCCAACCCCCTGCTCCAGCAGGGAACCCCAGAGCACGTGGCACAGGGTCCGTCCAGGCGGGGTTGGAAGATCTCCAGAGAAGGAGAGCCCAGAGCCTCTCGGGGCAGCCGGTCCCGGCGCACTCGTGGTGGGGAGAGTGGCGTCGCGGGCGCCGTCGCCGGCCTGGCCGAGCGCCGCATAAGGAGAGCAGATGGCAAGTCGGGTTCGGAGCCACCGCGGAAAATAAAAGCGTGCTCCAAAGGGAAAAGGATCTTGTGTTTCTGTCTTCGGACCTTTGATCTCCGTTCGCTTCTGAAGGGAAGGGTAGACCTTTTGCCAAAGACACATGGTTTTGCATCTGTGAAAACACAGCTGCATAGAGCAAAACAAGGCTGGGAGAAAACACAATGCTTTTGCTGTGTCACTTCTGCTGCGAGTGGTAACATTCTTCAGAAATAGTGTCTTTTGAAGAACCTTTCTGAAACCCCCTCTCTTCACCATATTGTTGGCCAAGATTTTTTTTTCCCCTGTGGATTTTAAAAGATCATCAGTGATCAGAAGGCATCTGCGACCTAAATATTTAAAGGGAACTTTGGAGAAACGTTGGCACTCCCCTCCACGATACTACGCCGAGAGTTTTCCAGAAAATGTAGCCGGCGAGGCCAGAGCTCGCAGGAGGCCGACACCGATGCTCCCTGCGGGCCCGAGGTCCCCGGTCGCTCACGGCTCTTGCGGCAGACAGAGGGAAGAGCTGGGAATAGGAATGTTAAATGCACGAGTCCAACAGAATAAATGCAGAGTGATTTCTCTCAAATCCACTGAAATTGGTGGGATTTAGGCGCCTGTGTTGCCCAACTGCTTCTGCACATCCTGCCAGGGGCCCTGACTGCGTGTCGAGCTGCCCTTGAAAACCTGGTCCCCTCTGTGCCCCGGGTCCTCGGCTCACGTAGCTGCTGGTGCCCCATCCCCTCGGCACGGCCTGCGCTAACGCGGGAGCCTCCTCTTGCGCTTCCTGGGAACGTCACTCCTGCTGCTGGCTGCGATCCCGCCAGCTTCCCCCCTGCCACACAGGCACGGCCGTGCCCCTGCTTTTCACACTGGGCAATTTTCGATGCTTTCCTTGTGTGGTTCGGACTCGGTAAGGGCCTGTGTGGGGATAAAGATACCTTGGTGCAAGCGGGAATGCTGATCCGTCAGAGGCGAGCGTTGCGTGGCTGAATGCGAGGAGAAGGGGGTTAGTTTCATTGTGATCCTGCCTTAGGCAAGAGGAAGGCCTCCGGGGGGTTTTATGCTTAATGTGTGCTGGGAACTTGGTGTCAAGGCATCGGCACCCACATTCCCGGGGCGGCCACTCCCCAGGCAGGGAAGGGCTCCCTGTATTGCGGTTTGCAGGAGTCTCACGCCCGGCAAATTAATTAGGGAGCCCGGGGAAAAGCCTCTGTTGCAGAAATTTCTCCCTCTTTCTCCTTCTCGTCTTTAGGGGGACGCAAATTGGGCAGGGAGCTGCCTGCGCGCGCCGCCCTCCCCGCACGCTCGCTCCTGCTTTTCTCCGGAAATCACAACAGCTTCATTAGCGACTGACAGAAGCGCGAGCGGCTGCGGATCTCGTGGCTGATGCCAGCCGTGGGAGCAGGGGGACAGCAGCCCCCACGGGACGGCTCCTCCCTGAGGTGCCCCGGCCCCACAGCAGGGAAGGGGGCACTGCCAAGGGCTAATGGCAGAGAGGAGAATAGGGATCTCCTACCTGACCTGTCTGCCCCATCCCTGTCTGCATCCCTGCCCACATCCCTGTCTGCATCCCCACTCCGTTCCTACCCCACATCCCTGCCCGCATCCCTGCCTGCATTCCTGGCTGCATCCCCACTCCATCCTCGCCCACATCCATGCCCCATCACACTCTTCCATCACTGCCCTATCCCTGCCCGCATCCCTGCCCTCATCCCTGCCTGCATACCTGCTCTCATCCCTGCCCCATCCCTGCTGCATCCCTAGCAGCACCTGCCTGCACCCCTGCCCACCGCTGGCCCCCATGTGCGGGGGGCTGTGGCGCTCCAGACTCCGAGCTGTTATTTCAGCGGCAAAACCCTCCGCTGCATTTTGTTCTCGGAACAGTGGGTGTCACTAAAGCCTCTGTTTTCAGTGCCGTGATCGCAGTGTGGGGGAGCCGAGGGCTCTATTAATATTAATATTCCAGGTGCCAGGAGCCCAGGCCGCATCCGACGTGGCGGCCGCCCACGTGCATGTCCGAGCGGCACCGGCCCTTCGGCACCCTCGTAGCTCTGCCCCACGTGTGCAACAGGGAGAAATGCTTCTGCACAGGCCGGGCAAGCACGGGAGGGATCCCAAAGGGCTTCTGCTGGGGATGGAGGTGCTCTCCTTCCTTTTTTTTCCCATGTTTTTCCACAGGGGAAGCATCATCAGCCCTTTTCTGCAGGTGGCAGGTGCCCTCTGAGTTGTGTGGCAAAACCTGCTGCTTAGGAAGGGACTGTGACAGTGGCGCATACATAAAAAAATAAGAAAACGCCACCGTTCAAAGCAAAAAAAACAAGTTTTCTTTTCCCTTCAGCTGTCATTACAGGCCTCTGTAGGTGTTTTCACGTTATCTTGAGTAAAGACAATAAATATTTACTTTTGACCAAATATAATTGTTCGAATTAAACATTAGCAATGACTTTTTCCCGGCTTTGGCCACTGAGCGAGGAGGCTCTAAATATTTCTTGTTTTTAAAAATCTGAATTTGAACAGGTTGATTTTATTTCCTGTGAGGTTCTGGCACGCATTGTGCATACAGCTTCTTCCCCATGCAGGATGATGTTCCCGCTAGAATTATCATTTCTCCCTGTTCTTTTGCTGAAGGAAGAAGCTAAATACTTTCTAACAGCCTATAGTGTTGTGGGCTGCCTGTGTCCCCGTTTTGTCCTTTTGCAATGTATTCACCACAATTGCAACTTTTGAAAGCCAGGCATTGTTTTGCTGTGCTTATTGAAATGCACAGATAGGTTAAATAGGAAAAAAACTAAATGAAAATAAGGCCCTAACCCCGATCCCCAGCTTGGTTTCCACTGCATAGGCCAAGAGCCTGCAACTTCACTATTCCCCTGGGTGGGATTCGCTAGTCCCATCCTGACGGCCGTTGTGCTGTGTGGTTTCCCAGGCGAATCCCGCTGGTTTAACGGGAAGGGCTGGCTTTTCCGGCGCTTGTGAGCTGATGGGAGAAAGCCAAGGAGAAATGGGAGAATGCCACAGCTCCCTTGGTGTTTGGAGGGGCACGAGGCTCTCGCGGGTGCGAGCGTGCGCTGTTTGGGGGCCGGCAGAGCCCTTTCTGACCGCGTGTCAATATACCAAGCCCTGCTGGGTGCTTCGTGCTGCAGCACGCGGGGGAAAGCACTGTTTCCCGTGGTGGCTCCTTGGAGCAGCACTGGGAGGAGGCCGCAGGCCAGGCCCTTCTCCGAGACCCTCTCCGGATCGGCATGGGAAGCTGTGGGGAGCCACAGGGCTCCCGGGATGAGGGCGGCGGGAGCAGGGGAGATGGCCACGAAGCCAGGACAGTGCCGAGGGCGCCCGGAGGCCGGAGCGGGCCGAGGGGGCTGCCGGAAGGGACATCGCGGAGGCACGGGTTGGTGACGTTGTTATGGCAACGGGAGGAGCGGAGCGGGATCCGGAGCGGCGGCGGGAGCGCCAGGCGCCTGCCCGTGTGTGCGACAGCGGCGCCGAGGCCTCGGCTGCCCATGGACACGCTCGCTGGTGCCCGCGTTGGCCGTCCCTGCTGCTGAGCTGCAGCAACAGCGACGTTTCGTCCCGCTCTGCGTTCGCTCCTGGTGGTGGTTTGGGAGAGCTTGAGACTTCTGTCTGCGTTCCCGCAGCGACCCGTGGGTCCCGCTGCACGGCCGGGCGCCTCGCGGCCCGAAGAGCCCCAGGCGCTGCCCGCAGAGCCGGCCCACACCGAGCAGCCGCTGCGGTGATCCCGGCGGCAGGGGCCGTCGGTGCCGCTCGGGGGCCGGCGCCTTTTCCCCGCCGGGGCAGCAGTCCTGCGAGCTGCCGGCGCCTGATGACTTGCGTGTAATACGGAGGAGATGGAGTGTGACATTAAGCAATTTTACAGCATTAGCGGCTTTGGGCTGTAAACAAAGCCCCAGCGAAACCCAGTGCTCAGGTTTGCTGCCGTTTGTTCCTAAAGCCCCGACCTGATCCTACATATCGAGGCAAAAGAGCGCTCCCAGCTCCGGAAAGTGAGCCCCAGCGAGTGCTTGGGATTAGACCCTGCGATGACGGGAAGGAGGAGTCCCCGTTACCTAATCTTAAGTGTTTTCCACAGTTACACACTCCTCATCCTAATCCTAAGGTTTTCGCCTTGCAAGGACACTGTTCCCAATGCAAAAGAGACGAAAGGAAATCAGTGTTTTTGAGGAATCCTAGTTTGTTTTTTCCCCTTTGCCAGATTTCTCCTTATTAATCCCCCTGCTCAAAATGCAGCAAAACGAAACATCTCGTATTGCAGCTTCTGATTTGAACCTGAAGTCATTTTTTTTAAAGAGGCTCCTGAAAAATTCTAGCGTGTTCCCCTAGCGCGCGGAGCCTCAGCTCTCACCATTTCACAGGGTAAAATTGCTTGACATTATTTAATTGGACATGAGGGTGTAATACAGGAATTTCCGTTATGTGATGGATTAATTGTTTTCCTATACTTTAAAGGCTGCGATCCAAACATTTTTCCATTCTATTGCAAAATTAACTGCAATAAATCTGTCAGACCCAATTATTCATTTAAAACATTCCTCGCTGATTAAATCTGCACATTTGTTTGTGTGTGTGCATGTGGGCGAGCGGGAAGGAGCGGAGGTGTGTGCGGGGGCCACGCCGCCGCCTTCCCTCCGCCGCCTCCACCGCGCAGGCAGAAAAGGGGGGGAAAAGCAACAGAAAAGGGAAAACGGCAGCCCAGCGGCTCGAGCCGAACCCGGCAGAGGTGCTTAGCCCAAGGTACCAGGGCGATGGGTGAAACGGAGGTAGTCTGGCTCTTAAGCCTGTGTTTTTGTCCCCTTTCCTGTTGCGAGAGCCGAACAAGCACGAGTCTGAACGTCCCGACCTTTGCTGCGCTCGGGATGGATCAGACTTTACACCCGCGGCTGCAGCGGCGTCTTCTTTTCCCTTTGTTTTCCTTTGTTTTTTTTTTTTTTTTTTTTTCTCCTTTTTTCCCCCCTTCTTTAATAGTTTGTTGATGTTTTTTCCCCCAGTCCCGAAACAAAGTCAGATGTGTTAACAGTCTTATTAACAATGTTAAAATGGAATTAACAGCTTGTGGCTACCTCGGGAGCACAATAGCGCGGCCGCCGTCCCTGCCCCCTTATGGCCCGCGCCCCGCTGTCCGCCTTTTGTTTTGGCCCCAATCAACAAACTAAAGTTTTGTGGAGACAGAAGGCGGTTCAAGTGTGTGCGCCGGGCCGCGCTGCTGGGCCGCGCGCCGGGCCCCAGACCTGCCAGGAAAAGAAAAAAAAGCCTTTTCTTTTTCCTTTTATTTTTCCTTATTTTTTTTCTCCTTATTTTTTTCAATTTTTCTCCCTCCCCTTTTCCCCATTTTTTCTTTTTTCCTTTTTTTCTTTTCTTCCCCCTTTTCTTTTCCTCCCCCCCCTTTTTTTCTTCTTCCCCCCCTGTTTTTTTCCTTGACCCGCCTGGCTCCCTGACCTCTGCCTTGCTGTTTTGTCAGTTTAAAAGGCTCTTCCGAGGTCGCCGTTTACTTTTATGGTCCTTTTCAGGGCGGCCACAAAGCCCTTTTTGTTCCCCCGAGATGTATTTGGGGCGAGGTTTCTATTAATCTTCATAACTTTTGTGGCGCTGCTGTTGCGCCAACGGTCCGGAGCCCGAAACGCCTTTGTGCCCGATTTTCCGCGCGCCCCGGCGGCGAGGGAATCAAAGCCGAGCTCGGCCGCTCCGGGCCTTGTTTGCCTTTGGGAGCAGGGCTGGTGAATGCCGGCGTCGCCACGAGCAGACTTTTATTTTGCTTGCCGCTCTGCCGCTTGCTCCTGCAGAAATGTCACCCTTTGGGTCTCAGGGTTAAACCTGCAGCGACCGTTTGAGAACATCTCCCTGTTTTCTACTATGTGGCTGCAATAGTCTGACCTAATTTGCCTCTATAATATTTATTTAAAATGAGAGGTGTTTCCCCAGAAGGGAATATGGCCATGCGTGTTTGCGTGAGCCACCGTAATTGTATTTTTCATCATTTTTAGTCCTTCCACCAGGCGATCCCTAAGGATTCACAATTCCTCGCTAGACCCAACAGCCCCGGTAGGTGGGCAAGCATTCGATGCCCCGTTAGGGATCCCAGAGCTGCACGCTGTGGGGAGGCTGCCCTTTGTGAGGCAGCTGCAAGCCCCAAACAAGAAGCAGCAGCCCCTTCTCGGCGGCACGTTCCCCTGCGCTACAGCAGTGAGCTTGTCTTTCCCGCAGCGCTGCTCAGGGAAGTCGCTCCACGGCACCCCACGGGTTGTCTTGGACAGAGAGAGACTGGGCCCGCGGGCGCCAGTGCGGCCGGGGCCAGCGGGAGGGCAGCACCCATGGGCCAGGGCCGTCTCCAGTGCAGAGAGCTACTGCGAGTGGCACCGCGACGCGTCTTGCTACCATCACCCAATTCTGGGTGTGCAGAACGCTCGGGCTGCGCTCTTCCGCTTTGCCCGTGTTGGCGGATGCGGGTCCCTGACTTTGGCCCATTGCAGTCCCACACATACCCTGTGACCAAAGACCTTTTTTTTTTTTTTTTTTTAAGGGGGGCAGGAATGGGATGTTCCATTTCTGACTGAAGAGCCACAGAAAGGTCACTGGAACTGCACAGCCTGAGTGTCTTGTAGGCAGCCAGGCTTAAAAGTGCCGTCCTGGGTAGCTTGTGCGCTTTTATCAAACACCACTGTAAAAGAAGCACCGTTTTCCCCTCTGTAGCCTGTCTCCATTTCACACACTGTAACTCACCATCCAAAGAGGTGACTTTGCTTTGCTGCACAGCTTCAGTTCCATAGCGCTTTCTGAGATCTATATATCTATATTTGTGCTGCTCTCGCTTGACTGTCTTTGGGGACGCCTACAGACTAATTCCACTGTTTTATCAGTCTTGCAAAATTGTATGTTCACAAATCAATTGACAGCGTATTTTTTTAACTTCAGTTTACTCAGCAATTTTGAAAGCCCAGAAAACCACAGAAGATTACATTTTACATGCACTTTTTGTTTTAAGAAGCATGCAAACTAAACAAAGCCTGTAGATACGGTGTTTGCCATCACTCTGGTGTACACTGAGCACCACTGTCTCTCGCTCCTACGAGGACATGGGAAATGCTGCTGCTTTCGGGGAATCATGTCCTGGAGAAGATGTTTAGTGATCAGCATTACGTTCAGTTTATTATTCTCTAACCACACTAGTACAACAATCCTCTCCGAGGGGGTTTTCCACACATAAAACCTGCTACCTAGTTTACCAACAGATATTCCTTACTAGTGAAAGAACCAGGCTTTCTTTATGGAGGGATCAAATTGATGTTATTTTTAGTATCTCTCTCTCAAACATGTTGTGAAAGTATTATGTTTAATAGGCTATCCGACAATTGTGCACTAATTTAACTTACCATAAATGCCTTAGGCATACTGCAGAGGTTTTATATCACTTCTCAGAAATACTACAGAAAGGAGATACTTTCATCTTAAAGTCTATAAAAGCGATGAGCAAAGGAGATAATTTTATAACTAATGCTGCTTTATTTATAGATTAAAAAAATCCTGTTGTGTATTCATTTTTATGCAACAACTACTGATAAAAAAATCCTGTTGTGTATTCATTTTTATGCAACAACTACTGAGCAAATAAACAGATCTGTTATCTGTTTATTACTGAATTTGCCAACAGATGTAGTGTTTGTTAAGAAAGTATATTTTTGTTCAGGAAAATTCTGCAAATAATTTGTATTTCTAACCATCTTCCAGAAAGAGTATGTCTCGAATAAACTGTCCTTTCACAATGCACTCATGGCATCCCAGGCAGTCCTCATCTGCTTGAATTTTTGGGGTCCTCCAACCCAAGCGTCAGAGGTGCTGACACCTTCCCGAACAAGCAGCCTCGGCAGCAGCAGGTTTTCCAGATGACTTCACCTCTGCTGTGACTGCAGGGTTCACGTTCCTGCCAGGTGCCTCCTGAAAGAAGACTGAAGAATGGTCAGATTTCCCCCTTTTTTTCTTTCATTTCTTTATAATGTGTAGGAAATTTCAATCAGAACCCACAAAACAAAGTAAGGAAAGAAGGAGCAAGTTTAGTCCATATTATTTAAAAGCAACCATAAGTTATCAGTTATGTTACCTATTTTCTCCTGCATTTTGGTGCAAATCATCTTCTCATAGAAATGTACATTGGACCACAAGCTGACACTGAAGCACAACTATACCTCAGTGGCCAAACTGGCAGGTTATGAATCCAGAAGCATGTATATGTGTATTCAATATTACAGCTGCAGACTTCTGCTGAAGCTATAATGAAGCTATTGCCAACAATCTTTTCCAGGATACAAATATCTCCATTTGAAAGAAGATGTGATATTATTTAGTATGATGCCATCTTTCATCTAAGCTTAAAGCTAGTAGCTTGCTCTTTTTGGACAAGCAGCACTCCAAAACATTCCCTGCTGTTAGGTCTGTGGTGCTTTTCCCAGCTCTTGGAGGAGGGTGCCATGGGAATGAGGGTTCAGTTTTAATTCCAAGGACTGCACAAGCAGGCAGAGGTGGACGGTTGTCACCACGGGCACAAGGGATGGGACACAACCAAACCATTCCAAGAAGCTGCTGACACGAGGCTTCCATGGTGCCTCTCCATGGCCACCGCCTGCTCCTCGTTGTGGGCGGGTTAGACAGGAGGCGGGTTGTTGGAGCTCTCCTCCCGTGGCCGTGCTCAGTGAGGAGCAGGTGACATGGGGGAAGCCGTACGAGCCAAGAACACAACCACCGTTTTGAGAGACAGGCAGCCTGACTTCCCTGTACAGCAAAGAGAGCCGCCCTGATGCGGAGAGCCTGGGACACGTGCGTGGTAGCTTGAGGTCCAGCCACCATCCCCACGGGCTGGGGGACACTGACCTGTGTTTTGGCTGAGGGACATCCTGGGGCTCCTGGGGACATTCCCCAAATACTGCTAAGGTTCATTCCTGAACTGAAAACCTGGCTCAGCTTTTCTGTGGGAAGAGCTCTCTACTTTGCGTTTCTCTCTACTTTTCATTTTGAATTATTTATTTACTTGCGTGCTCCATGCAAGTTTTATTGGAAACAACCTGAAGGGTAACTAGTTGCAGGTGACTTTTCTTGGCTTCTGCCCTTGGAGGGAGGTGACATGGGGGGACCCAAGTGGGGAAGTCTCTTCAGGGACCAGGACGTTGAATTTTCTGCCCAGACCGTGCTGCGGAGGGGCGAACGCAGGCAAGCAGTGGGCCAGGGATGGATCTAAAAGCGGGTTTTAACTTCCCCAGGTCGGATTTGATGACTGCAGAGTCATAAGTGGATTCTTTACTGTGTTGTTCTGAGGGCAAGCTCACATACTCATCCCAGAAATGTTGTCTCAAAGTGTGCACCTATCTAGATATATCCCTGTAGAAATACTTCTATAGAGATATAATGCAGCAATAAGATACGTGGTACAGAAAGACACAATATGCATCGTCAAGAGGTAGCACACTAAATAATATTTTCTTTTTTTTTGTTATTGCAAAAATGGGGAAACTCAGGAAAACCTTGCAAGCGAGGAAACAAGTTTATTTATTTATTTGTTTCATCTCGGCTAAAACAGATGGGATTCTCGGATCATGCTCTGTTAAGCCTTCCTTTGGAATTCGCGCCACTGTGACCACCGAGCCCAGATGGTGCTTAAATCTGTCATTTTTTAACAACCCTACTTTTTTTTTAATTTTATATCCAAACACATTGAGCATTCTAAGTGATTAATTACTGTCCAGATATGTCTGTGCTGCAGTAATTTACTTGGATGTGCCAAAGATCATTTTGATTGGAGTGGTTAGCTTGGTGAGGGCTAGGCAGGCAAAGAAAGAGTCCTTGGAAGATCTCGTACACGGGAGGCAGCAGCGCAGAGCGGCCGCCTCGGTGCTCCTTCTTGGGCAGCCGTGGCTTAGCAAAAAGTTTCTGTGAGGAAACAAAATTTTGGTGTGCATTGGTGTTTGTAAAGCTTCTATGAGGGATTGCCAGTATTGCCTTATGAGGTTCGGTCTCTCTGTCTTCTACGTGCTCAGGGTTACAGCAAAAGGAAAGGTTTTGGTGCCTGACTAACATCTGTGTTTTCTTTTAAGTATTTTACATTTGGATGTTAGTGTCATGCCCAAGGTTATGATGCTTAGCTAGCAAGAGAAAGCTGAAGGCTTCTCTCCCAGAAGCAGAGCTTGTTCCACAGGTTTCAAGAATGAAATGATCATATTACCATTATCCTGTAGAATCAGACCATCAGCTCTTGGGTCCTTTTTTGATTCTTTTTGTTTTAAAATAATCCTTCTTCTGGAAGAGTTCAGACATCGTTATTACTTAGGAGTTGGACACGAGCATTAGTCCGCCTGCTCACAGCAGGCCCCATCAATGCCTCGCATTATAGGAAGGAGTGAAAGAAGTGACGCCCCACGGTCCCCGCAGCTATCGCTTTAGTGCCGGTATCAACACAGTGCACCAAAAACCTCGAACCGCTGCCATTCCCTTCACCTGAGCACTGCTAGGTGCTCACCGAGAGCTTGTTCGGGGATGTTGCTGCATATTGTTGCTTTGGGCACATGGATTTGGTGTCAGCAAGGAGTTGTTTCCAAAAAACCCGAGGCGTGGGAGCTCCCTCTGTGGCGCAGCTTGCAGAATTCGCCGTAGGAAGCCTAGGCGTCTCTAAGAGAGCGAGTAGATTTGTGTCCCTTGCACGTCAAGTTTGTGAGGAGGGGCTTGTCCTGCGAGGCTGTGTAAATGAGCTCATCCCAGGAGCAAGCGAAGCGCCCAAGGGTTTCGGTAGCGGCTGCTGCCGCGCCCGGGGGTGCGGAGGCCCCGCTCGGCGCTCGCCTCACGGGCGAGGGAGCTGCGAGTGCTCAGCGCGTCGCCGCGCTGCCCTCTCGCCCACCGCACGGGCACCACCCGCGCCCCGTCCAGTCCACCCGAAACACAAACGTGCAACCAGGGCCAGGCTCTGCTCTCACCAGAGAGGTGGGAATTACACAGTGCTGAGCTGCGGCCCTTCCGAAGAGCTTAAAGATCTTGGAAACCTTAAGGAACTTCTGAAGAATCTTAAATACTATCTCTCACCATGTTAACAGAATTGTTTCAAAAAATCAGTTCTGGAAAAGCAATTTTTTTTTTTTTACCCAATTTCCCATGCAATCATGTAAGCACATCAGACATGAAGAGCTGAGCGCATGATACAAGGTTTTCCTACATACACACGCTCACACACATATAAAGTGAATTTATAGTTATAGCAAAATGAGTGTATTATACTCATATAAATAAATGTGTGTGTGTGAGAGTGTATAATAAATCTAAATGCTCTCATTTCGAACTGCACTGCAGATGATACTGTTTAACATACTGCTATAGGAGGGTTTTATGCTGAGAGCACTACGTTTTAGGATAGACATTTCCCTCATTAAACTTCAGTTGAATTTAATTACTCTGAGTAATTACTGACTCGTGCTCATTGTTACAAGATGGATAATTAATAGTAAATAGCCAACATACAGGATTTAAGAAATGCTCTCACGAGGAGTGGAGTGTCTCACCAACCTCACATAAGGTGTATTTTCCCCTAGCCCAGACTTTCTGGAAGCCGTGAGCTTCACCTCTTTCAAATCCAAATTTTCCTTTCCAGCTATAAGAAAGTCTAGGAGGTCTTACAGTAATTATATGAAGCCGTGGCAGCACTTTGACATTTGCTTTTGTTTTATGATTTAATAAGGCCAGAGAAAGCTGAGTGGGGTCTGGTTTTTTGGAGGAGAGATTTATTGGCTTTCTGGGGCAGGGAGTTTGAGTTAGTTACTGCTTATTTCAGCACGCTGTTACTGGCAATAGTTGCATCTAGCACAACACTTTTTGGACATGCTAAGAATAGATGGGAAGGCTTCGTCTGCCTTTCCTGGTCACTACTCCAGCATCTTCTAAGGGATGTCCCCAGTGCCAGATTTTCTAGCACTGAAGCGTTCAGTTTATTTTTATGTAAGTTATAAACGTGAGGTTTATATAAGAGAACTGATAAGGCCCTAACCTGAGTCTTGCTATAAAAAATAACAACTACAGTAGTAATGTTAGTGTTAAAAATAATCCTGGTTAGGATTTCTGGTTTTATTCTTTGATAAAAATTTCTGATTAGTAACATCTCTGTAAGCGATTAGTAATAAACTTCCTAAATTTCCATTAAAATTCATCACAGTGATGTCGTGTCTGTTCTTCACTTCGTTAGAGAGATTCTCCCCACTCCTCCCCGACTTTTTCCTGCATATAGTAATTCCCAAGTTTTCTATTCCATGATTATATTCTAGACTATTCCATGATTATATGAAGCATCTGCAGTTACTTCTGTATTTTTATGTCCTCTACAATGTGATAAAGATAATTTCTTAGAGGATGAAGATGATTTGTTTTCATTCTCTTTTAAATACATGCAAATTTACATTTGTAGCTTTAACCGTTTTAGCTTTCCTTGACAGAGCAAAGTGGACACGACACTGGAAAGTCCCAGTTGAGGCCGCCTTTTATTTCCAGGTAGACAGAAAATTCTTCTACTGTTTCCACTTTTCAGGGTGCTTTAGGGCAGGAAATGGCTGATGCTGGTGCATCCATACTGCATGTGGCATGTGAGTTACTTGGAATATCTCTGTATGATCTTCCTTAAATCTTGTTAGCCAAGGGAAGCCCTGACACCTTTCTAAACCTTTTAGCACTTAAAACGCCTCGGGCCACCTTAGTGTTGATTTCCATCAACGGTGATATCCAGGTGTTTGATTTAATCAAAATATACAAATCCTTCTGATGCGTAGAAGTTAAACCAGGATAGCTTATCAAAAGCCCTAAATATACTTGAAAGGATGAAACTTGGCAAATCACAGTTCCTATCTTTCCTATCCATTTAGATGGATCTTTTTTTTTTTTTTTTTTTTTTTTGTTAATAATTTCCAGTACTAAAATATATATCGCTGT
>JAWLRI010000693.1:1918768-1937890 GCA_034781795.1 Crypturellus tataupa
TATCTTATCAATAGCCCTAAATATAATTTAAATGATGTAACTTTGCAAATCAAATTTCCTATTTTTCCTATCCATTTATATGGTTATTTTTTTTTTTTTTTTTTTTTTTTCTTAATCATTTCCAGTACTAAAATATATATCGCTGTGCCAGGAGCCAAAGTACTCTGTTGCATAGTGCTGGGAACTTTACTGAGGGAAGTGCCCTGGGTTGGGCAGGCACAAGTTGCCAAGGCAGGGAGGGAATCACAATTACTAGATCTGCTTCCTCCGGGAATTCTTCTTCCTCACACCCCAAATGCTGGACGAATCAGGATGTTGTTGGAATCAGTGAAAAAAAAAAAAGCAAAAAAAAACCCCAGCTGTCTTTCAGGAGTGAGTCTTTTTAACCTTTCCATAATGAGTTCCCAAGTGCTTTTTGGCCATAGATATTAAAGCTTTGTGTGTTTGCAATTTCTCTGGCAAACTGCCTTTAGTAAAGAGGATATAGTGTTTTCTTGGTACTTTGCCCAAAGTAATTTTGCAAGGAACTGTAACTGCATTTAGTACATGTCATTCATTTGAGACAAGTCATTGTAATTGCATTTGATCACAATCAGTTTATGGCTGTTTTATCATGTTTTCATGCTGCATATCTACTCAAACATCATAGCAAAACTTAATGGCTACTGTTTTACTTGTGCATAAAACATTTTATGGCCTTTTTGTGCAGCAGACATCAGGTTTCAATCACCATTGCCCCATAGAGAGAGAAAAAAGTTGGACGGAGAACTATCAAAAGTCCTTAACTACATAAAATTTTATTTCAGGTCAACTTCCCATAAAAGATATTAAATGTATTTTGTGGTTTATTCTGCACGTTAACAATTTTAGAGGAGCTGCAATATTTAGGGAGGAGAGTGGTATTGAAAGGGGGAAGTTAATTCACGTAAGATGTTTTACATTTGGGCTAGTTTCCCTTTGTAAAAGTATGTCTTGGTGTTTGGTGCAGCAGCTGGATAGTGCCACAGCCACATTCGCAGCACAGCTTTAAAAGCTTACTGTTGCGTTTACAAACTTCAAATTTCTGACCTTCTGTTGCTGCTTTTTAATCAGAGCTTTAAAGTTTTGATGTGCCATTCATAAAACACGGCACAATCCGCACTCCTCAAACTAGCTATGCCAGGGTCTGAGCCCCATGGATGTTCCCAGCTGAAAAGTTTAATTAAAAAGGAAACTTTGACATGCTGCTGAGAAGATTAGTGCGCATTAGAATGGCAAGATAAAAGAAAATTTCGTACTAATCTAATTAACGCCAATTAAAAGATGTAAAAGAATTTGCATCTGCCAATTGTTAATTATGCATCAATTTGCCCATCCTGTGACAAAAAAACAAAAAAGCAAAATGTGACCTGCTTTGTTTTAGGATACCTAGAGTGTGATGATGTTGCCACAGTCATTTTTCCTGTGAGATGGCCAAGAAAGTAACACTTACCTAGTGGCACTCTGGTGCTCTGGTGCTCAACCTCATCATTCTATAACTTGGCAACTGTACATAAGGAAGTGTGAATAAAAAATGCTGGTTTTACAGAAACCTATTCCACTTATGCACGTGCCTCTTCTGCTTAAATGTATGTAGGTAATTGTCTGGAGGGGTTGGAGGAATATACCCATGCATTTTTAGGGGTGTATGTGTATTTATTTTGATTTATTTGAGTTTATATCTGGGATTTACTGGTAGTAAATATGGCCTTATTCCTGATGCTTGTGGGATGCAATATTTGGGGAGAACTGGTGTGGTGACTGATTCAAATGTCTGTTCATATTGTACATGCTTTTCAGTTTGCTTTCAGGCAGAAGTCTCAAGGTCTTTTGAAGGAACTTGTTTTAAGCTTTGCAAAGTTTTTTGTGTGTGTTGTTTTTTTAAATATACATTTACCTTTTTCTAATTTGGCTTTTCTAGGTACAAAATTTTAATATCTTAGTGAGATGTCTAGTCCTATACAAAAAAAGGATCCAAGCAAGATAATGCTGTTTACATTCTGTAAAGTACATTATTTTTATTGAGATTGCTGAATTACTAGATAAATTATAAAGTTATAAATACCACTTTTTTCCTTGTGCCATCCACTTTGGTGTCAGCATTTTAATGTTAGGTGTGGCCACCAGCCCAGCAGGGATGTCTTTTTCCTGGCTGTCTTTGTAGATAATGCCAGCCAGAAGCCGACTTGTCAGTGGAAGCTTTTTCACCACAGCAATATTTCTAACACCAAAGTGCACCATAAGGACCTCAACTATCCTTCAAACTGTCCTAAATAGGACTAATGTTCAATATGACCAGGCTTATGGGGTTATGATGATTTTTAGAGATATGAAAAGTGAGGAGGTTGCATATTTCTGGTAGCACCCTATAGGGAAAGGAGGAATCTGAAAGGGCACTTACGCTGACCAGCCCGAGGCTTCTAACAAAATTAAGAGAAGATAGTTGAGAGTTGGTATAAAAATGAAATTTTAAGGTCAAATTGTATACTGTGGGGACAAAAAGGAACAGGGAATAGAAATATTGGTGTTACAGTATTGGTTGTTATCAAATAGTATAGATACAGTTATAACAATGTCTTAGTTAAGAACTGACCTGATTTCCTAAAAATATTCCAAAATTAAGCAATTTCATACTACCCTAAGAACATATCATTAGTTATTCTGTGTGTCTTGTTGTTCGTGTTACATCTTGCTGCGCTGTTCTTTACGTGTATATTGCCTTTTGTGAAAAGCATCACAAAGGTGCTTTACAAAAGAAAACAAACCAGGAGCTAGAACATTAAGAGTACATTATATATTTGACCAATTGCTTTTATAAAGTCTGATGCAAGTCTTTAATCTGAGATCCTTGGAGAATGCTTTGGTTTTTAATATTTCTACGATCTTCTCCAGGGGACTGAAAAATTACTTTGAAGTATCAAAGTGGTGCATGGAGTTTTAGCTGCGTGATTCCCATTAAAGTCAGTAGGAGCCAGGTAGCTAAAACTCAACACAACTATGAAAACATGCTCCTTGTGCAGTGTTAAGTAGTAAAGCAATTCTGTGACATGGCAGTGACATTTTACTGCATTTGCTGGCTTTAATAGATCCATTCAGAGCTTGTATTTTTACTAAAGTTTCACTGTTCAGTGAAAATAATAAAAAAAATTCAAAACCAGGTATAGACTGTTCTCGTAAAAGGCACAACTGTTTTGAAAAGCTGTTTCCCTACCTCTATTTTAATATAAAATGGCAAAATTGGTTCTGCAGACTCCCAAGTTCACCACCTGAACGTCAATCATTCTGTAAGCATTTATTCAAGGTGTCTGAAAGTGCTTCTCATGCTGGCAGCTCGACGTCCAAATCAGCCACAGGTAACTGTGCTGGCAGAGGACAGGGAATTACCAGCTCAGTCACGCTCCTATCTAAGGAGAATACAGTTTCTTTCAGTCCAGAATATCTGCAAATTTGGCAAATATATCTGGAGAATGGGCATTAAGGGTTGTGGACAACTCCAAGATGGCAAAATGTTGCTATTTGATCTCATTTCACCCATGGATCGGGAAGAGGAGATTTTTGTATAGCCACTCCAGGCATTTGTGTCTAGGTGATTTCATGGGGTTCATGCTGGGTAGTGCTTGGACTTGCATCGGGCACTATAGCTGGTTTCCAGTCACACGTCCTCACCTTCCTCTCAGGACAGTTTCCAGTTTAGCCTGTCCCAGTACATTAGATTTTCTATAAGTTTCTCATTATACTCCAAACCCCCTGCAAACGAAAAAATTCTTCCCTGCATAAAAACCCTGTTAGGTTCTTCTGTGTTGACCATGCTGGTCTGCCCTGTGTGTCTCACAACATCAGGGGCACTGGGCTCCTCAGTACCTGCCTTTCAGCTCTCCTGGATTTGTTGCCCTTGATAAATGTGTAGCTATAGCGCCTGTCTGACCAAGGGCAGCTGCTGGGTGCACAAAACCTCTGGTCCAGCCACATTTGCACCAAACAAGTAGCCTGGGATGCAAAAAAGCTACTGACTTCTGCAGACATCTAATTCATTTTGCTTTGAAAGATAGAAAAGTTTCTGTATCTGATTTTCTGCAAGAATGGGGGAAGTCTGATTTATATGGTGCTGAGGGAGGAGGGAATGTAAAGGCATCTCCACTCAGCCATGTCCTGGAATACAAGTGGAATTGCACAGAGGCTTGATCCTAAATTACAAGACCCAGTTGCCCTTTTCCAAGCAAAAAGTCCATTGTTACGGGGTTTAGCTCTGCAGCTGCATGTAGAAATCTGCAGCGTTGGCATGCACCAGGGACCAGTTAAAAATAATTGATAATACACTGGAGTATTAAGGGTATTTGAGAAACTGGATAGCAGTGCCATCCCACTCTTTAAGCAAACCTTAATTTTGTGTTTTGCTGACAAGGTCATCTCTCCTTTGTGCTCTACTTAACACGAAGAGCAAGTGCTCAGAAGGGTTGGCAATCAAAGCTCCATTCATCTCCGCAAAGTTGTGCTTTGTCCACACTGGCCTTTGTCCAAGTTAAAATACCGCTGGAACCAGCATGTCTCCTTTGCATCCCTTTGCCCCAAACCTAAACATCCTCTAGAAAAAGTCACAACAAAATCAAGATGTGAAGTGGCTGCGGAATTTTATTTACACCAAAATAAAATAAAAAGTCAGATGTGCTATTCATCCTGTCCAAAATGCGAAGCAAGGGCTCAAAGCTGCTAAATCTTACATTTCACAGTGACATTGAGTAGCCACGGGATGAACTGGACAGCCATCAAAGAGTCTTCTGCAGGTAGGGTATGGGATGAGGAGTGTTATCATGAAAGCTTGTGGTTGAGGAAACCACCTTGTAGCTATCTGTTTAATAGATGGCACAGGAAAATCCAAAACAATTCCTCCAAAATTTTGGGCCTGAGTTCGTCTCTAACTGGCATGACATACTTATGTCATGACATGCTCATGACATGTCACGCTCATGAGAAGCTTGCAGTGCTCAGAAACTAAATCTGACTACAGCACTGGTTCGAAAAAAAAAACATTTTTTTTTATGTTCTAAGTATGACCAACAGCACGCTGACATTTATATTTTCACCCCCCTAAAAATAGTGTGGCGCGTGCACCATGCGTCACATTACCTCAGTATATGCTGCAACTTTCATGCAGCCAAGAGAGTGCATTTATAGTGTTCAAGTTATAGTGTAACAGGCTTTATAGCATCAAGTGTTTTGTCATTAGTGTAATCATTTTGGTTTCTCTCAAGCAGACTGAAAATGGATTGAAATGTATCAGAATTAAATAACATATAGGAATACTCTATCCTTGGTCCCTTAATTTTGCTTCTGAGTTTCAGTGGCCACTTCCTAGGAGCTGCATGGGGGTTTCCAAGAAAAGTAATGGCAATTCCTCTTAAATGTGGGCCTACAGCTTCCAGAAGCTACAGGTTTCGGTGTATAAAATGCTCCACCATGACCCTCAGCACAGTCTGTGATGTCAAAATTTCCTATCAAAGAGGACTTTTGCTGTGCTCGTGTTTTAAAACAGTAAGCTGCATTTGGAAGTCACAGTGCAGACTTCCTTGGCTCCATAATTTATATGAATTAGATTTCCTGAATTGCTTTGATTTTTTAAGTACCCTTTGCAAACCTTTTAAAACAGCCTTATTTTTAAATACTGACCTTTACTATAGGATTCAGGCACAGGGCCAAGAGCTTGCTCAAATTTCCTGTTCACACATGTTTATACTAATCTGTTGAAAAATGTATTATACTATTTTTTTGTTGTATGACAGTAGAGACTAATTTTACACATATGGTTAATCCAAAATGATGTTTGTGTAATTTTGCTCAACACGGTACAGGTACATGTGTGTGCATCTGCATGTGTATATTTAATTAAATTACTAAAAAAACCTTACCTTGATTTACGATAGGTAGCAGACCACGTATGAATATTAGAAGAAATAATAGAATCATTAAATTAGCTTTATTAGACTTTTCAGATGTAAAGACATAAATAGATGATGATTTTTCCTCTTTAATTGAGAAATATTTGGAAGTGTGTGGAGACTGAATCACATTTTCATTATGTACCTGGTCAGGGCTAAATGATTCTTTAAGCAGTTTGAAAAAAAGGAAAAAAAAATGCTCATTGAAGTCTTGTTAACTCGTGTGAGAATATGCATTAAATGCTTATCTCTCCTGTGGGTACATAGGTATCAGATACTTGTTTTACTGTGTGAGGTTTAATGCTTTTCTTCTAATTTCTAATGAACTTTACCACCAGACTACTTGATCATGACTAAGCCTATGAACAATGCAAATGGAATTGCCCCCTGATGGTGAGGAATGGGGCCCAGATGGCCCTTAAAAGGTGATAATTAGGAAATATAGCATATCTGAGTAGCTAGAAAGAGAGAAATTTGTTGAAGACGGTCAATCTGTTTGAAGCAATGGTCTTTTCGTTAATTATATAGATTTTCAATTAGGGCTATTTTAGAGTAAATTTTTCCAGAAAATTTTACTTGCAACTTGAAACTAGAAACCACCAATACTGCCAGTTTCTGCTTTAAATTATGTCTGGAATCTTTTCATCTCACGATGGCTCCACAGTATAAATAGCAGGCTGCCTGGATGCACTGTGGCAGTATGCAGAGTTATATGTGTTCCTGTGCTGCAAAACGGTAACAAAGTGAGGAGCACGGGAGATAGATACCCGTATGTTGTGTGTTGTTTCTTTTACATTATAGCTGAGATGCTAATGAAATAACACAGATTACTTAAGGCTTCCCATTGTAGCTCTTATTTAAAGCTGCCTTATGATGGTTTATGCTGACTGTGTTATTTCCCCTGCTCCCCGTACAAAAAAGGCCAGTTGGGAAGGGACACCCACGTTGTTACGTTCTGGGAGGAAATCAGGTGAAAAAGAAAACTTACTGGTAAATTCACTTTCTTTAAACCTGTAAACTCTGTAGACTCTGTACATGTGAGTTGGCCACACATCAGAATTTCAGAGAATGAGAGGATAAAATATATACAAAAATATTAATTTTTGAATACAAAATCTAAATTCTAATTCAAGTGTCAAATACAAAGCCCTGTAGCATGTATTCAGCAGCAAAATTTATCCAGATTGCTTGTGTGCCTCAAGTATGTATCATCATTTACAGTGTCAGGGAAAAAAGCCCTCTAAAGCAAAGGTGTTTCTTCCAGATTTCGTGTTTTGTTGTTGCGTGAGAACTGCTGGAAAAAATAGGAAAAATAGGCATTTTTTTTTCTTTTTTTTTTCCTTTTTTATTTTGTCTTGTATAATGATTAATTTTGTCTTATTTTCTGTCACTTAGGACAGTGGTGTTAGAGAGTACTCAGGCCCTCTTCCCTGCTTTGATTTTATCACTGTAAAATGGAAGTGCCCAGCGGTCCCAAAAGTGCCTTGGCTGTCAGGGCCTATGTGAACCTTTACCTTTTATACTGCATTATCTCTGTTTATTATGATTGTCCTCTGTTTCCAAATGCATTTTCCTCAGCTCTGTTGACTGGAATTAAGATCAGCATAAGGCTGAGTGTTCATATATTTGGCTATCAGTGCATTACTGATTTTTTTCTGCTAGTGCATCCTCTTCCTAGGAGGAACCAAAAAGCAGTGCTAGAAGAAGGCAAAGCTTGAGGCTTCACTATGGAGATTGAAGCTGTAAGAAAAGGGTAGGGTTTTTTCCCATTATTTTCCTTATTTTGCTTTCTTCTGAATATAGAGTACTCCAAGACACAGAATGATACCTAGATTGAGTTGATACTTTATATGTCTGAAAGTCTTACTGCAGTAAGTAAAAATATTCCCAAGATCTGGACTAGTCTGATTAAATTGTTGGTAGATACAGGTAACTTAAAATATAGTATTAATTTCAAATGTAATCTATAAAAAATAGTCCTCTTGTTAGTTAAGTTACTGTGAAATTGTTATGCTATACTTACAGACTGTTCTTAGCTTGATTGCATTTTGCAGCTTGAGCTTCCTTTTTTTTTTAATTGAGAGTTTTGAAGCATGAAAACAGAATTTGTGAAACTAGCCCATTTGGACTTGGGGAATTTTAGGAATTTTAGGAATATTATGAGTGACATAGAAAATAATTTAAGTTGTTAAGTAGAATTGATAGTTTTTAAATTCAAATTAATATATAGTTTTAGGAGAGGGTACCTTGTAAAGTAGAAAAATAAGGTGCATGTCAGCTGTAAGTGGAGAAATTGAAATATATATATATATAAACTGAATTCAGTAGATTTCCTCCTCCCTGGCTCACAACTTAGGTTGCCTTTAGCAACCTAAGGCCAAAATGAGGCCAGATCTAGTGCTGTGAGTCAGAGTGACCACCCCGAGAACTCCTGGTGGCTCTCCCATAATTTAGACAATTTTACAAGTGCTGGAAGAGCGTGGTGTGTTTAGATTAAAAAGTTATATTAACAGATGCATAAATACTCACATTTATTTATTCTCATGCTGAGATATCTACATACCTAGCTTTATGCCCACTCAACGTAGGTCCCAAAGCAGGGGTCATTAGGTGGTGGGTGTCTGTGTATGAGAAACTGCATGTTCACCTGGTTCAGAAGTGACTTTCTATTCACTAAGCCATGAGCACGCTTTTCAGGGGTTCTTGTATTTCCTTCCTTTTGTATGCACGTACTGTCGCCTTCCCGAGGTCCTGCCTGTGTTTCCTGCCTCAGGGGAGGGCTTTGTTGCCACCTGGTCCCTTCTCCGAAGTCTCCAGAGTGCTCCACATCTTTTTGTTCTGGCTCTTCCAAGGCAAATAAGCAAATCTGGTCTGCTAGTCACAATTGTTCTACTTCCCATAATTTCCGTAGCATAAACATGTTGAGTTCCTTTCTGCTTTAAGAGGAATCTTTTGCTCTATTCCACTGTTTTTTTTTTTTTAAGTTTTTAAAGTCTTTTTTTTTAACGTTTCTTACTATATTTAATTTTGCATCTTGTCAGAAAGACTGGTTTTAGCCTCTCTATCCATCCCAAGCTATTAAAAACTTTCCAGAACATTCTATATTCTGTTATTTTACAAGTAATTTATTGTAACTTTAATTTTATATGGCACAAAGGAGAGACAGGCGTGGAGGGCCACTTCATTGCACTCTGATGCAATTCAGTGTGCTAGTTCTGTTTATTGTAATTGATTGGGAATGGTTAAAGTACCTAACAGCTGCCCCCTATATTGTGCTGATATTTATATGGTACTTTTATATTCTGTCTGCAACCATAAGCACAAAGGGTTTCTAAAGAATTAATATAAAAGTTGCTTGTAAAATTCCAAGGTTTATGGCATGAGTTCTTCAGCAGGGACCTGCTTGTTTTATGTGAGTGGATGCTACTTAACATGGCATGTTTTTCTTTTCTGTGCTTCTTTACACAGAAGACCTCCAGTTTTTGAAAAGCTTAAAAACCTTTTATCTTGCGAGACAAGCACATTGTATTGTTGTAGATTATTTGGGAAGAAGGTAGCGTGTATGTGCAAGATTAATGGCCACAGATACCTTGAAGTACTTTAAATCACTTGGGTAACCAGTGGCCACTTCTCTCTTCTCCTTAGAACCTCTTGTTTATAATTAACAATTTAATAGCTTTTTCCCCCCTTCCTTTCAAATAGACAAAGCCTAAAGCTTGATCTAGAAGATGCTGGCTCAAGGTAATTTGGTACAAACTGCCTCAGGACCATCCTTCACCCTTTATCCCATGACCACGCTTGCCATGAGAGTGGTCTCTGTGGAGACTTACTCCAAGGCTGGAGTTGAGTTGACGGTTCCTGCATTTTACATCCCACGCCGCATCCGCATCTCCCTGTTTCCAGCTGCACAAATCCAACAGCCCTGTGGGTGGGTGCTCCATGTGGCAACTGCAAAAGGTTGGGACGCATGGAAGGATTTGAGGAAGACAGCAGGTGTGTTAGTCCCAAGTGGGTGCTCACAAAGAAAGCAATGTTGTTTTTTTCCTGAGCCTTTTCTGGCTGCAGGACCTGGCGGGGCTGAACCTCAAGGAGGCTCAGGATATCACAGAGGATAGTTCGGCTGGTTTCTCAGGGCAGGTTGCTGGTTCGTTGGGAGCCAAGTTATCTGTGTAGGGTGCTGACAATGAGTGCTGCTTCTTGGATGAAATGTTAATCAATCTCCACTGAAACAATAGAAAACAAAACAACAACAAAAAACAACCGTTTAACATGTCTAATAATAATAATGCTAGGAGTATTCTGGTTTTCAACTATAAGATTCCTATATTTCTGCACACCTATCAGGAGGTCTTGCAGTGCACCTGTTTTTAAGAATTGTTGTGTAGTTGTATAACTCCCAGAAATGAAGCTTTATAAAAGGACCTTAATTCTGATATATTCCAAGGGCATAGGTAGTATATATTGAGCCTTGATAAAACTATAAGCAGCAAGTGCCCATATTAGTATGTTTATCCATGCCTATTTTCTTTTCATGGGGTAAATTTAGCTTTAACAACTGTGTTTAGTGTTCGAAGAGCATGCAAGGTCTCTTCTCCCCCCTCCTACTCCCAATCCGGATGTTATTGCACAACATTAAGCGTATTCTTTCCTGGACATTTGCAAAAGAATAGGCAGATCACCTGCTTTTCATATGTATAGCCTGCATGATAGATAACTTGCACCTGGTGGAAGTACTTACACTTGAAAATACATCTTTGAATAACTTGTATCCATAGAAAATTTACAGCAAATAAAGAAGTAGGGTGGGATTAGAGAGAGAAATAACTGGTTATATGCAAGGAGATCTTGGGTAAATGAAGAAGAGTACATTCCCTATCCCTAACCTACAATTTGAGTGTTTTCTTTTGTGTTTTAACAGATAAATCATGCAGTACATGCATGGAAGCAGAACAGGAATTCACACTTCAGGGAAGGAGCAAACCTGTCTGCCCTCCGTAGTGTGATACAGAGATTGTCTACACTATTCCAAGTGGTTTTAAATTCAGGTAGCTAATATACATCTGCTGTGTTCACGTAAAAACCTAGTAAGGACAGGGCACTTCAGCTTTGCCTCGAGGTCATCCCCCTTCTCCACATGGAGTTAACCTTCTGATAAAAAGGATGTACTGTGTTTTCGCTGTCTTTCTACCTGGCAATATCTGCCATGCACAAGTTATCCATTTTCTGAATTTTTTTTTATACTTCTTTTTTATCAGGGAAAAGACACCTTGAGGCTTTGGAATCGTTTGCCTTTGTAATATCTTACAGTAAGTGAACAGGCTTTGATTTGTGCAGAAGGTTTAAGGCTGCTTATTTTAAGAACCATTGAAACCAGAAGCCGCAGCCCTCTCATTACAGGCCAAGCCTGTATTTGACACAGTGCAGCAATGATTTCTAACACCTATTTCAGCTTGGATTTAGAGAGAGACAACCTACATTAGAGCAATATTACCATGCTCTGATTTGTGAACATTGTGTAGGCGGTTTAAGTCAGATTATTTTAAGAACTGAACAAGCCTGAAACTGCATTTTTTATGATTATAGCTTTTTTTTTCCCCTCATCCTTTCCACATAGAGCATTCTAACATCTCTTTTAGCTGGCTTTGGAACCAGAGCCAGCCTACACTGAATTGGCCTCTTTTGATGCTACAGTATTGACTGAGGGGAGGGACAGATGGAACAAAAATCCTAATTGCCCAAACTTACAATAGGTTTCCAGCAGCAGTCATCACAAAAGAAATGTTAATGCAGTAAAAGGTAAATGGAAGGAAGCTAAACCCAACTTGTGGACAATTCAAAGCCTACATCAATTTATTTTAAACTGCTTCCTGCAGTTTGTGAACACCTTCCTAGTCACAGGGGAATTATATTTGTTTTAACATTAGTCACTGCTCTGCAGAAGTCTCACCATAGTAGTGCAGTTTATAAAGCAACCTGGAAGATGTAGCCTGGCATGAGAAACAAATACTTCATGTGGTCTAGGACCAAGTACCTGAAGTTATTTGTTAAATATAGTCAATTTCTCATGCCTTTTTCTGCAGTTGCAATTGAACACCATCTCTTCCAGTACGAGCATTGAGAGTATCTGCCGGTACAACAGATGGCAGTGGTGTTTTGGTGCTTCATCCATGAACGAAGGGGCAAAATGTTGTTTACCAGTCATCGCCTGTCTATATATCTCACAATAATTCCATTAAACTATCCATTTTTTAGGATCTCTTGGATACCTTCCTTTTAAAGGTTCTTATCTCTCTCTCATGAAGCTTTCAGGAAAATATGTTGTAATTAATTAAAAACATGCTAGAAACTGAAAATTGCTTTGCAAGAAGCCTGAGTCCCAGCTACGCATCTGGAGCTCCCTCTGATCAAACATATTTTAAAAGGAGTTGGCGACTTCGGCTCACCGTCATTACCTTTTCTGAGGATGGGCACAACGGAGGATTGTTTTGCTAGTTCTTAGACTGCCATTCTAGACATTAATTCAAGATAAGAATTTTACATGCTTTTTGGTGGAGTGCTGGGCTAACCACTGAACAAGCCCCTGTGTGCTAGCAAGTATTTCCAAGCCTTCCTCTAAAGAGAGCTCTGTCATAAAGAATTGGGGCATAATTTTCTTAAATACTGTTTGGGCTGATTTTCTTAAGACAGTTTAGATTCCACTGTTTTGTCATTTATGGATACTTGCAGTTATGCCTTGATGAGAAGGAAATAAAGGAATCCTTCAAAACTGAAGTAAGGTGAGACCTGGTCCGTATTTAGCCTACAAGGTTTTATTTTTTCCATCCTTTTCATCAAAACTAGTAATGGTAAGTCTACAGTTGCCCTGTGTGGATGCTAAGCAGGCTGTGACTGAAGTGTCCGAGTGCTGTGTTGGATCTGGCTTCCATCCTTGCCTTTTCCAGGGCTCACGTCATGAGACCGGTGATGTCTCTCATGAGAGTGAGAGGTGCAAAGAAAACACAGGAGACGTCACTTTCAGTCAGTAATGGTGCGTTTCAGCCACAGACTTGTTTAGTTCCTACAAATGCAATGCAAGCGGCTCGGCCCCGGGGGATGCTCCTAGGCAGCTCAAGACAGCTCTTGTCTTGCTGCATTTGTCCAGCCTAGGGGTCCCGTTGGGTGTCCCCATCCGTGCTGCTCGGCTCTAGCCCAGCATCTCGGAGATGCACCAAGGGCTGCCTCCATCTCTGCTGGCTCTTCGTGCAAGCCTGCTTGCTCCCCCTCGCGCGTGGTGATCTCATCCCTAAGGGATTGACAAATTCACCCTTCATTTGCACTTGGGAAGGACCACGGTCTGGTTTTCCCATCACAATTGGCAGTTTCTGAGAAGCTTGGCCTCGTCTGGCACGGGTTTGGCGGGGTGAGAGACCGGAGCAGGCAGTGGGAGCGTCACTGTGCCCTGCCATGAGCTACCGTCGTGCCACAAGGCACCATCCACTGCCAGCCGCCATCTTGCGACATGGCAGCACCTACCCCGACCGCCATCTTGTCACGAGGCACCACATGCCACCTCAAGATGGCAGGTGGGTGGCACAGCCGCCCCACTCGAGATGGCGGCTCCACCCCAGCGGGGCCCGTTTGCCACAGAACCATCATTTCCCCAGATTTCTGCCAGGTTACTCACCTCACCCTTGCCAGTTGCAGGCAGCAATGCTGCACCGGGACGGCGGTGTCCCTGTGGGGGCTGCAGTAGACCTGCCTCAAGCAACAGGGTGATGGGGCTGTTTGCAGAAACCAGCCCCAACCTTCCCACAGCCCGCCATGAATTTCACTTTTTATGCCTTTTTCCAGATGACAAATTCTGTATAGAAACTCGAGTAGTGGCAGAGCGAGCTGTTTCTCGCCCACAGCCCTGAGCGAGTGGCGCTTGGTTTGCGCGCCTTGAAGTGGCGCCGCTTATTGGTCCCCTCCAAGGTAACCATTCAAGGTCTGCATGTTTGGTTATAAAAGTCAAAGGTTAAGTGATCTGGGAATAAAATGTCACTTAATGTGACAGGAACGCGACAGAAATGAACCTGCTGATGCTTGCATTACTCCTGGGGTTTTCTTTTCACTTACGGGCTTGGTGTTAAGTAATTTTATTAACTGAGGAGGGGGAAACATATTATTTGCTAACATTTTTATCCTCATGGCAAAATTTATTGTGTGTTGCTTTGTAAGCATTTTAAAGCCGAGCAATTGGGTAGGCAATGAAATTCGTAAATGGAACGTTTTTTTTTTTTTTTCCTTTCTGAGGTGTTATTTAAAACACTGTATGCTTAGTCAAAAAGATTAATTGTTGCTTGTGGCTAAACAGATGATAAATTTTAAAATGATATTATTACAGTGTGTCAGCATAAAAGCTCCGTGTCCCAAGTGTGTCGCCTTTTTATGTTTCTGTTGACAAGGTTCACGTTTTATAGCACACTACCAGAAAGTGTTGACACATATTCAGATCACTGATTAAATGTTTTTAAAACGTGCCACTCAGAAACTAACCCTGATGGTCTTTGAGACAGGCATTTTAGGAGTCTGAATGCATTTCCCTTCATCAGTTAGGCTGCAGCACAGTGAGCAGTATTAATTAACTTTTTTTTTTTTAATTTTGGTAGATTGCTATTTTAAAAACAGGCTTTTTTTTATTATTTACAATGTGTTTTCAGGCACATTTTTTTATGGTTGTTTCAACATGGTTTAAAAGCTAAATGGTAAATAATTAGTCAGCAAGACATGAAAAACCCATCATCTTTCTCCTTTACAATTTTGCTGAGGTGTTTGGGGGCTTTTTCTGTTTTGCTTTTGCTCATTTTTAACATTTTTATTTGTCTAGCCTCAGACCATCAGATGTTGTTAAAAAGTACAAGTCAGTGTATCTTTTATAGTTTCAGTTGTTCAAGTCAGAAATGGCGCTCTGAATTTAAAACGTCACTCGTTATTCTCATCCAAATCCTGCAATCTGCTCTGCCACCTCAGATATTTTCTCCTGCATGGATTTAGCTCGAAATCAGTTGGGTTCCCTCCAGACCCGATGTTCAGGCTTGTTCCACAGCTTTTTATTGTCTGATCACACAGGTTGCTGGGCAGTTTCCATTCCCACAGGTTTCACAGAGGATTGCTTTTCCCCCCATGGAAGAGTCATAGCATAAAATGCAAAAACAGCCCTGGAAACATGGGTTGGGACCCAGGTGTTTCCTCTCCCAGCTGAGTGCCCTGCTCCCTTTCACAAATTCATACTTCTTTGTAGTTTCTGCCCCCATGTATTTTCTGTTCTTGGAAAAGTGATCGGTTTGCAGCAATAACTGTGGGTTATATTAGTGCTGGGTATATTATTGCTGGGTTGTAAAACTCTCTCCTAGGGGTTGTGCATTTGAGCCTCATCAGCCTGAGACTGGAGCAGGACCCCAGTTTCTCACTCTGAGCAGGAGTGCTGACAGGGCAGCAGCTGTTATGCAGCTTCTTCAGTGGCTATCCTTTAAAAGAAAATAATTAACCCTAATTAGAAAACCATCCCCTCTTCATTGGAGGTGTGCTGTGAAGCTCAGCTTACTGTTTTTTTAATGTTTCTCTTTGTTATGTTTCTTTCTTTTTTTTTTTTTTTTTTTTCTTAGAGAGAAAAGGTGTGTCTGAAATATGAAGCATGCAGTCTATTCATGTGTTTTCTCAGTGTTCGCAATTCCAAACTATTCTGGATGATGTTTCTGGAAGGACATGCATAAAAGTTTATTTTAGTAAAAATATCTGGCTGACAAATTCCCTTGCTATTTCACGTGATAAAAACATAGGGAAGATATCTCTTTTCTGATCATGCAGTTATGTCATCTCTTGGTTCACTAGTAGATTTTATTGTGCTTATTACTCTCCATAAAACTCTGTTCACATTATGACTGTCATCCATATTCTGTTTTCTCATCTTGCAATACAATTACTCAGAGATTTTTTTATTCTGGAAAATAGCACTAAAACCGTAGGCAAAAGAGGAAATTGACAATCTGCATGAAGAATGGTTTTTAATTGCACTATTTAAAGACTTTCAGGTGCTTTGTCCTAGTATGCCAAAAAATCTTTCAATGTGATAAAAACAAGTGAGGCTTTATCCATAGTCTTTAGTGAAAGCTTCCTATAAACATTTTTAAACTAAACATTTTTGAAAGATTTCCTATCTTTTGGAATTGAAATGAGCTGTCCTGGAGGAGATAAAATCAGTTCCCACATCTGCAAGACTTTGGAAGTACTGCATGTATGCTCAAGCAGATGAGAGAGTTGTATCATCTGCCTCCTGCTCTTGTGGTGCTACTGACCTACCTCTTGTTTTCCTTTTCTGTTAGCCACTGAAGACACTTTCCTAGTGATCAGGCTGTGAAACAAAACTGTCCCTGGGGGCCGTGGGCCATTAGCATATGCAGTAAGTCCCCCTGGTTGCCACATCGCCCATTAGCTGCCTTTTCTTTTTGCAGCTGCTTTCTTAGGACTGCAAGGCTTCTCCTCATCCTCTCTGCTAATGGAAAAGGTGACACAGCTTCTACCACACAGGGAGGGAATGACGTGGTGAAAAGGGAAAAATCTGGGGGTTCCTCAGAAAGGTATTTCATCCCATCTGTGAAACGCTGATCTAAGTCCAGAGAGGCCAGCGGTGCTGTGGGGAGCTGCCTCGTGCTCTGCTGACTGCTTCAAGGGAAGGAACAACCCGTGTCGTCCGGATAACTTGGCTGCGAGGCAGCTGAGGTTTGTTCAAGGGAACCGCCTTCCCCCGCCCCCGCCGGACTGTAAAGGTTAAACAAGAGCCTCCAGCCCCTGTCTTCTGAAACTTCATCAGGGGACATTATTATTTAATTATTGAGGGATAGACGTATATGTCCTGGGTGCATCTTGAAGGATACCATTCTAACAAAGTGTACCCTCATCATGTGGAATGCAGCTCTCGGCCTTGATAGAAATGAGATCCGGTGAAAGTGTTATCATCACTTTCAAAGGGAACAAATCTGAAGAGGCACACAGTGAAATCAGGGCTCTGCTGAAGTCAGTGATTCTTTTTGTCACTGAATTCAGTAGTGCCAAGGTAATTCATCCAGAGTGCTCTTGAAGATTGCGCTCTTGCAGGCAGGTAAGTGGCCGAGTACAAAGTACTTGGAACTGAGCCTTACATCTGATGAAACAACAGAAACTATACAGAAATTCAGGATCAGTGGCTTCAGTTTAGGGCTTTAGAAGGTAAACTAGAAATAATTACCTCAGTATTTTTTATGTTTATAGTTTTGAAAAAATGAAAATACATTGCTAGCAGTAACAAATAGAGCCATCAAGGTGCCAACAGACACAAAAAATCATCCCTTGCTCCCCTAAAATGAGAAAAAGCCCTACCCAAAACTCCCAGTTGGGTATTATTTTCTGGATTTACTACAAAAAGAACAATGCATGTTTATTAAAAACAGAGTGGCTTTTAGCAGCAGCAGTAGCACTGCACACAATACACCAAAGCACAACAGGGGCCTTCCCCTCGCAATTGATGTGGAGAAGACCTTTGGCAGAGCAATATGGAAATGCACATTCAGTGGCTTGATTAATTTGGAGTTTGGAAGCCACCTTCCCGAGATGGATGACAGTGGCTTATTAAATAAATAAATAAATACGGGGGCTGAAGTAGCGCCAGCGTGATAGCATCAGATTTATGTCATGTGTAGGGACAGAATGGGCCTTTGTCGCCGCCATTGTCCAACCTGTCAGCAGAGCCCTTGGCAGCAACCCTTTGTCAGGACTTGCATCGGGGGTAATAACAGGGAGATGACGGCGGTTGGTCCGTTTGATGTAACCTGTTTCTATGCGCCCCGGCGCTGGCATCGGCACCCGCACGCGGAGCAAAAGGAGCGGGCTGCAGAGGCAGGGCCGAAGCCGGGCACGCGCCCCGCGTCCTGAGCGGATGGGAGGCAGCCGGGCCGAGTGCTGGGCACGGGCACAGGCACGGACAGGGGCTGGCGCTGCCTGCCAGGGCCCCTGGGCTCTCCTGCTGTAAGGGGGAAAGGGAAGGTGAGGGGAAGGCTAAGAGCGAGTGGCGGCATTGGTGCCTTGTGCCTGCCCCTGCCCGCCGCAGCGCCCTGCCCGCCGCCACAGCCACTGCGGCCTCGGAGGTGCACGTGTCCGGAGGGGACGGTGCAAGCGTGTGCCCGGAGCCGTGGTGGTGTGCCCGAAACTATGCGGAAGCAATTAGGAGCTGGCTGGCATAATTCGGCGCATAATAATACGGCGCATAGTCATAATCTGGCAATTTGAGGGCAGGAGCAGGGAGGAAAGTTAGAGAGAAAGAATTAAGTGCTACGCACCAAGTTATTGTGTGACATTTTTGTCCTGTAGGTGGTGAAGAGACTGTAATTCCACCTCTTTTAGGCTTTTGACTATATATAATCTATGCTATTGACTACTGTGCATTTTTTTTCAACTTGATATTTTTATTTCATAGCCGATGATAAAGCTAGAGAATAACAAAATTAGAAACTATCTGCAAATTTTACTCGGAGTGATTCATTTTCTCTACAGAAGCATAAAAAAAAATGTTGAGGTCATTTAATTCTTCTGTATTAATTATGCAAAGTAGCCAGATCACCACAAGTTATGAAAAAATGAGTTCATAAGGACCTGAAGATGTGAGATAAAAAAAGGATGATATTTTGCAACCAGTTCCAAGGGCAACTCACTTTAATTTCTCTCAAAACCAATATAATCATGTAAAAGCTAAGGAGAATAAGGCATATAATTCAGAATACCCATTTCAACTTAAGTCTGACTGTGGGAGAGTATAAATTAAAACTGAGTATTTCCTATTCCCATCAGAAGCTCGACTTGTTTTGCAAAGAGAAGATGAAATTCATTGAAATTCACTTGTGAATAATTAAATAATAAAAAGGATTTTTTAAAATAAAACTTTCTGAAATGTATTTTTCTAATTAAGCTGTTCCTCATATGTGAGCAAGTGAACAAATAAAACTGGAGTTTTATACCAGCTTTATATATAATATATTAAGCTATAAATGAGAAAGACTCTTCTGGAAGTTTTGTTTTGTTTCTGTAAATCAAGGTCAGCAAATTTTCTACATATTTTTTGGGGTGAACAGACTTTATATAGATAATAAAATGTATAATGCTCACAGTACTGAGAAAAACT
>JAWLRI010000693.1:1937990-1989366 GCA_034781795.1 Crypturellus tataupa
AGTACTGACAAAAAAACCCCCCCCCCCCCCCTCCAAAAAAAAAAAAAAAAAAAGGAAAAACAAAGAAGAGCCTGGAAAAATCTCTTACTTTAGCATATGTTGTATCAGTACTACAGGATAAAGAGATTTGCCAGGGTGGAATTATGACATGAAAATATCCTATACATTTTATTGCTCAGAATTTAATATAATTTGTATGCTCTAAAATATGTAAAGATACTGGTCATTATTCTGGTTTGTATCTAATATTTTAGTGTTTTGGGAGATGAAGCATTATTTTTTTGTGTGCCTAGAAATTGAGAAAGCAATTTTGTTGAGCTGATTTACTTGCTCTGAAATTGAAGGTGGAGCTGAAGGTAAAAGCAAATAATGTACAGGTTTAAAAAACACAGTGTTATCTCGTGAGCTAGATGCATACTGGTGCATGAGTATGCCAGAACAATATTTAAAATCAGTGATGTTACTAAGATTGCATGGTATTGATTTCTTTAAAGAGAGATTTGCAGTAAAATTAATTCAAGAAACTGTGCATTCTGTTCATGTTTATGAGAATAGATATGAGTTCAGTATTATTCTTGTTCTGCTTTCAAAAACTGTGAAGATTGATAAGCTAGAGTTGTTGTAGTAAGCTAATTGCTTATGATCCATATTACAGGAATTGTGTAAGTATAAAGACTAAACATTATAGGTCATGCATATCAATTTAGTTTGAGTGTTAAAAATTCAAGCTGCATCTGTTATTTTAAAGGATATTTTCTTAATATGACAGAGAACAAGATCTTTGCCTGACTTTAGATTAAGTAATGAACACACAGCATCAACTCTTTAAATTGGCAAATTGTTGCAGCGCAATGAGAGTTTTTTGGCAACTTAGGGTGGGGACAAGGTTTCATCAGCAATGACCTTCCAGAAACAGAAAATCGTACCTTGAAGCAGTCATCTTTACTTCTGCTTGACTTCAGTTGGTGAATTGAGGGCTTGAATGTTTCAAAAGAAGCAGACCTCATTTTGCAAGACTTACCTACCATAATTTACTTAGCACATGTTAAAGAGAAAATGAAATTTTGAGAAGCATCCTCCTGCTGTAAAAAGTGTAACTGTGGAGCTCTCTGGAGCTGTTCTTTCATGTCCTCAGTTGTCTGTAAATTAATGTTAGATAACATCTTTAGGTAGTACTCAAAATATTTTAAACACGTTTTACAGTGTATGAAATGTAGAGCAAAATATTCTTATTAGGACTTTGCAAATAATAGGTTAAAAAGATGGAAGTTTTCTTAGAGTAAAATAAATCATATATGTTAGTCTTGCAAAACTATCAAGAAAGCTGGGAAACCTCTCATGTATCTCATAGTCCACTATGACTGTAAGATGAATCTAGGACAGGCAGCTTCTCTGCTTACCAACGTAACCATGAACATGCCCACGACCAGAGATCTTTTGTGGGGTTGGCAGGTTTGGGTTATACCATTAAATGAAAACATTGTGTTTGTCACTGATTTTACAGTGTGCTCTCAAAGGTGGAAAATGTGTTTAAATAAGATATTTCTCTTTAAATATATACCAGAAATTAGCCAATGACATTTTTTATTTTCTTATTCAGCCATGGAAAATAGTATTCTCAGAATGTTATTTTACCAGCAATGGTTGGTGTGTGAGTTCCTAGAATGTTTTCCTTTGGTAGTCTTCAGTTTTGTTTTCTCTTCTGATACTAACTCTATGGCTTTGGTGACTTCCTGTCAGTCTTTTCAAATCTCCTTTTTCTATCGCTCCATCTACTTTTCCTTTTACACAGTTTCATTATGTAGGATTTACTCCTTTCTTGTTTGCATGTTCATTGTAAATAGTTCCAGTTATGTCTGTTGTGGAGGTGGCAGGAGCACTTATTTTTAGATTGGATCTGCTTTGCGTATTCAGAGATCACTGTAAGTTTTGTCTGTGTATATTTTAACTAAGGCTTAATACACTAGAACACTTAAGCAGCCTTTAGTGGGGCACGTATCTTCTGGCATAGTGATTTTGCCCCTACTATTTGAAGGTACAAATAGAGCTTCTTATTTCATTGCAGTTGCCTGGACCCTCATCTCTAATCAAACTGGCTTTCCTTCCTTATTCAGAAGGAAAAATTACTGCCTGCAGATCAATATTAAAATGGCTTTTGTTAAAACTATACATTATAGGTCCATGCTGTTAAGGACTAGAGATAAAAGAGAGTTTTCTAGACATTTGCTCAAGCCATATATTGAACTTAATCTTAAGTCTGAATAGCCATAAATTCCTAAAGAACAAGGGTGGAAGATGCAGGGACCATCCTAGGTGAGTATGCTGAGTAACAAAGTAAAACCCCAGATCAGAAGACTGTGGCTAAAACAACAGGCCACTGGAGACTGTTTTGTTATAGGCCGAAGTCATTCTTTCTTCTTACTTCTGAGTTAAGTTTCTAGGTTCTAACCAGATCCTCCAAAAGAGAGTTTTGAAAAAGAGAGAAAATCTTCACCAAGTTTGCCCTGACCTATAAAAGCACGGCTCTGCAGGAGCTACAAATAGCTTTCGGGCTAAGTTCAGGAGCTGAAAAGCCCTATACTTGTTTTGTCTCCAGCCTGGACAATAGCTCTGGATAAGAACAGCTTTTTTAAAAGTTCCAGGGATCAAGCTGAAAGTCCAGCTACTAGTGTTTCTGCTTTCCTGTTCCCTCCAAAAAAAAAAAAAAAAAAAAGAGAGTATGTTAAAGGACCTAGTCCAGCTTCCACTGAAATCAATGGAACTTTGTCTCTTTTTAATATTTTTGGGGTAGGCCACTCTTTTGGGCTGCTGCAGGTACGTTTCATGCTTTCTGGTTGAATCAAGTTTCACATTTTAGAGAGCATTGTTAAAAATACCTGCGGAAAGGGGAAGAGGTTTCATTTTTGGAAAACTTTTCTGGTGTGATAATAAGCTAGAGCAAGGCAGTGTGAACGCTCCCCCTTGGGCTTGCAGGCAGCAATCCACGGTACGCCGCGTGCGAGGCCCAGCAGGATCTCTGACGAGAGGCAGGTAGGGCTGTTATTTCCAAACCCCAAGCTGTCTGCAGGTCTCGTCACTTATTTCTGAAAAAAAAGCTGGGCTTTGGTGCCCACCCACTTTCCAATATGCTGGTGCTACCTCAAGAATAAGTAGGGCGTTGATGGTGACCTCATGGGGTTCAAATACTCAGAAAATGCCCTGGTTGTCCATCCGTTTGCTGCTTTGGCAGGCGGGAATCCTCCTCTTCCTCCTGTTGGAGCTGGATGGGAAAGAAATGTGCACAGGATCTGTTTGACCAAAGTGTGTTTGCCCTTCAGCCCTTTCCAAACAGCCTGGAGAAATGGATTTGCTCTGCAAACAGAAATCCAGGACTCCTCTGTCCTGAGCCTCATGCATGTACCTGTTGAACTGCCCCTGCTTTTGCTCCAACCTCGTTTCAGGAAAAAAACTGTGTAGCAAGAAGGGCTTTGTTGTGGGCTTGATATGTTGTGCGTGGACCTGGGGCCCTGAGGAGCTCATGTTGCTTCTTCTGGCCTGGCAGCTCGAAGGGAGCTGCCTAGGCTGGAGGAGTTCCCTGGTGGGGAGGCAAAGCAGGTAGTTAGAAAAGAGCAGGTCTCTATGAGTCTCAGCTGAAAATCAAGTCTTAAGCTGCATTTGACCCTTCAGAGAAATAAAGAGTCGCGTTGCTTTTGGAAGGGAAAGAAGATCCACTTCTAATGTGGATGCTGCAAGACCACTAGTGAGAAAAGTTGAAGGCTTTCTTCACTGCAGTCAACATAGAAGTCTAAGACAGAATTCTTGCAATGCAGCTGTAGTTTTTAAAATGCAAGTGGTCTGGGTACCTTCTATTGTCATTAAAAAGAGGCACATCTGGAGGGCAGTTCATCCAACCGAAAAGTATCAAGCTTGCTTGCTAGATAATTCTTTGAAGATGTTGGATTCTCTTGGTCAACAGTAATGATGACCTGCACAAGTAATGTTTTAGGTTACCAAAGTTAGGTGGAGTGAATGCCACTCTGGATCAAGAAAGACATGATTTAAACTGACAAAGCAGCGGTGCTGCTGAAAAGGTTGTGGTACCCAGAGTATTCAGGGAGCATCTAGGGAAGCAGGAAAATGTTTCCATGACTAGAGCTAAGTCTCATGGTTGCTGATGAAAAAAGTAAGGCTGATCTCAAAAGATGTGGATTTATGAAGAACTGTATCTCTGCCTAAATACGTTTGCGGGAGCACATGGAAGGCTACAATCAAAACAACAGCATGTTTTGCATAGGAATGTGATGCAGGCATCACATTTACCAAATCAATTAAGGACAGTTTGGATAGGGTTATTGCAAGAGAGCTTCAAGTACCATTCTTGCTCTTCATTATTTGCATTCTACATATGGAAAGGACAAGGCAAATGTAATTTGCAACGTAGTTTCTTTAAGTGCTCTCTCTGAGCTGATGCACCCTGCTAAGACATGCCCAATGGTGTTTTCTTGGGTGCGTTCAGCTGCCCAGTGCACATGTGCCCAATTCCCGGTTGCTCCATGCCCTGGGACACTAGGAAGACCAAGCCCGGCATGGGCACTGCGCGGAAAGCACCGCTCACCGTGCTCAAATGGAGAGCAGCCCATTTCTTTAAGGGTAGAGAAGCCAGGGGCATAAAGGAGTCATTTAACTGCCTTGCCTCGCTTGATGTATGAAGGTGGATTCATGAGTAGTTCCCATAACATTTTGCTGGTGGTTTAATCATTACCAAGAGAAAGGACTAAAGAATGCAGAGAACAGGCCACTGCACTTGTTTTTTTTCTTTTCTTTCTTTTTTTTTTTTTTAGGGGGGACGGAGGGGTGTTTTCTTCTGTTTTGAAGAAATGCGTGTCTTTGATGAGATATTGCTGCAGGCGATTGCTTTACATTTTATGTCAGCTACCTTTTGTTGAGGGCTCGTTATTGATGCTGTATTCTGTTTTAATTCACACCGCTCTGCTAATCAATTACAGCGTTTATCCATTAATCAGGTATTCCGACAGGGTCAATAACTGCTCTTCAGTTTTGTGGGACGTCGCCAGTTATCAAGCAAGTAGCAACAGTCAGCAGATTAGTTTAGCACGGTGCTATTTTCGCAGGCTGGTGGACGTACACAAGAGTAAACATCTAATGAGGCTCCTGGCACTTACTCTGTTTTTGTCTTTTTTTTTTTGCAGAGGGGTGGGAGGGGGGGATGGGGGGGTGGTTTCCTTGTCCCAGACCTCATCTATTTGCAGAGTTGGTCCTGGCTGGCGAGGGTGCGTCCGCATACAGGAGCCATCCGCACGGGCCTCTCTCATATACGTGCCAGGTCTGTCTCTGGCTTGTGGCAAATTACAACAGGAATTAAAGTTTTCTGTGTTTGTTTTTATTTTTTTTTTCCTCAGTTTAGCAAACGGTGTAGATAACAGCGAGGGCAACATTTAATTGGACAGTTACAGTTTGGGTAGTTAAGTTACCGTCCATAATGACGGTAACAGGTTTCAATTATCTTTTTTATGACAGATGTACCAACATTTAATTGTTTCTCGTCAAGTGCGGAAAGAAAAGACACTTCTGTAGATTTTTCAATTCTTCTACATGTCACTTAGCTGTCTGCACCATTGTCTGAGCGCCTTTCTCTCATCCTTTTTGCAGCAATGAGTTGTGTCATTCCCTCATGATCAGCACTTTTGTTGTCTTTGTTTTTTGCTGTACCTCAGAAGTCCATCTTTTCTTTCATCTCCTTCCCATTCATGCATGAGGGAACAGTTGTGCTCTGTTGTGGGGATGTTCCGCTGGATTTCAAACAGTAGGGTTTCTTTTTATTCTCTTCTAAGTAGTACAATGGGGCTGAATGTCTGTTGCAGAATGCACACACTAATATGCCAGGTTATTTGGTTTCTAAGAAGTCAATAAAACCGCTAGGTTTAGGTTCAGTCCTTGGCTTGCTGCTGCTGCTGCTTTTTTTTTTTTTTTTTTTTTTTTTTTTTTTGTGGCTTGTTTGCCTTGCTGTCCTCAGTTATAAATCTGTTTGTTTGTTTCTGGTTGTAAAATGTAATCCTCTACATTAAATCCAAGCGTGGAATCAACAAACATTTAGGAAGAAAACGTTACTGGCGCGGGGGTATTTTCACACTAGCAGATTTGGCAGGCTCCGTCTTCCCTGATAAGGAAGGGAAAACTGCCGCCAAATCTAATTAATGGGGTCTATAACAGGGAAGGAGAGAGAGGCAGGGAATGAATGGGAGGGGTAGCTGTGGTCATGAGTTGGTCTGGGGAAAACTTTTAGTTTTTTTTTAGGGGGCTTTTGCAGTTAAGAAAAGGTGGCTGCAGTAAATTTGATTTTAAAGATTTTCCTTCTTGTTTATTTTTTTTTCTGCTCGTGCGTACGTGTAGTTTATAAACACTCCTTCGAAAGCTATTTCAACAGCAAAAGGCTAAGGACACAAAAAGCTAGGGATATCTAGAGACACTTTGTTCTCATATTCAGGAACAATCTTCAAAATCCTCCTTAATGAGGTCATAAAAGAAAAAAAATCGAACAAGTGGTACTTGTGTACCTCTCTAGGATGTGTCATCGGGGTCACTTGCCACTAGGTTATCCTATTTAAAAAGGGATTGGGATAGTTCAATCAAGCATTGCATTAAGAGAGAGACTTTGATTAATTCCTTCTCTTCTCCATTGTGCTATAGATAATTTCAGTAAATTTGTGATACTTTCTTCTTAGTCAGTGTTGAGGCTTAGCGTTCTGGATGCGTCATGCTGAGTATTAGCATTTATTGGGCCTATTTGGCTCTAGTAAAGAGGAGTGTAGGCTGCAGACAGCCCTCTAATCTTTGACAAGTGAGGCCATTCTTTCAACATTACCGTTATCTCAGGTCATAGAGGGAAAGTGCTCTGTTACAGGTTTGCTGCAGCAACAAATATTGCCTGTAAAGGAAGGGGAAGAATAAAAAAAGTAAGTAGGCTAATGATTTATTGCAGATTTGCTGTTGGAAAATAGAGCTGGCTTTTATGTAGAAAATCACTGTCTTGAATAACTTGTTCGTTGGGTGGCACAATGGGAGAGGAGTAAAGAAATGCAAAGTTGAGCTGGATTACTAACTTACGCTGTTGCTGGAGACTTGAAATGCAGCAGAGCAACTCAGAACCCAGCTGTGATTTTATTATTTTTGTACCGTGTGTAACCTAACTTTTCTTTAAAAGGTAATTGGTTTTGGTGGGAAATCTCCTTTTTTTGTTTAATTGTCATTTTAAAAATGATAATAACTAAAAGGACCTGTTTTGACAATGAAGAAATCACATTGTGTCCAATTTCTCCACTAAACATGCGTTTTCCTTTCCCTTTAAATGCGTGTCTTTAGAATTTGCACGATATGCCTTTTATTCATTGTAAAAATTTCTATCTTCGCGTTGTTTGGTGTAATCTCCTTTCTCTTTCCCCGCTCATTTTGAAAACGTGCGTGATAGCCGCTCCGGAGACTCCAGGCCCTGTTGGGCATACACATATTTAGGAGCTCTTTAAAAAGTGGATTTTTGACCTGATAGAGCGTAACGGCTCCCAGGGAGCCACTATGGTCATTGTGTAAATCCTTCTTAGTTTTCGGTTTACTCACTTGATATACCGTAACGGCTCTTAGGGCCGTTATGGGCTATTGTGGTAATCCAGCTGCTGCACATGCGCATAAGGCTTTTGTGCCGAAAAATCCTTGGGAAGTTTTGTGAGGAGGGCAGTGGGCATGTCCAGCATTGCTGCCTTTCTAATGGGCAAGGAAGGAAAAAAAACAGGGCTCTTCTCCCTTTGCCCCTGGCCAAAACGGCACATAAAACACTATCACCCTGACAGATATTGTATTAAAAGAAAAAAATAAATTAAAATTCATGTTGAGTTTAGATGCTCAGAGTATCCTCTGGAGCTGCTGCTGTAAGTAAAAGTGTTGGAGGGAATGCAGCAGCCGATTTCACTTACACATGTGTTTAATGTACGTCCAAGATGCGTGTCAGGCTTCTGCCCGGTGGGGTTTTTGACAACTGAGTTATTGACCCTTGAAACGGGGAGCTGTAACTGAAAGGCTGGTGCAGTCGTAACTATAGCAACACTGTCAGTGTTCCCGTAATTATTAACTTTTCCTTTTCTTAATAACAAAAAATTAAGCTGTTTCTTGTTTTAAAGCAATCTTTTTTGCAAACTGACTGTACTACCGCCGAGATAGGATGCGCCAGTAACGGTCTGAAATACTGTGTGCCAGTGACTGAAGTAATTAAAGTACTGGGAAAGCACAGCAAAAGAATGAAACATTGCTTGCTCCTGTGAGTAAAGCTTATTGCTTCAAACTATTCCTACAAGCTATTCCTGGCAGGCAACTCTAACCATCATTTTGTGCCACACAAAGCAGATTGAAGCATCTATTTCTTGCTCAACTTTTCCTGGTAAAGCTCCTCTCCACCAGGCCTCCATTGGGGCCACTTCCACATCTTGCTCCATGCAAGGACCACAGGGCCGTGGATCCTGCTCTTGCGCGCGGCCAAGCGTTACTCTCGTCCTCGAGTCCCTCTCGGCAGCTCATGTGGCGATGCAGCCCGGGCACCGGCCATCTCATCCCAGTGCAGCTCTGTGGTGGGGGGGAGGGAAAGGACGTTGCATTTCAGCAGCCCCTTTTGCACGGCAGACTCCTCACCAAACCCTGGTGCGGTCTGCTACGCCTTGACAAGTTACTAAAGCCTTTATCATGGCTCGAGCTTTTGTTCTTGTTTTTTTTTTTAATCCACCTTGCAACGGGGAGAGTGAATGCCCATTGTGTATAAAATATCTCCTCGATTTCCAACGTGAGCCTAGCAGGTTGTTAGCGTTGGCATGAACGACAGAAAGTTCTCAGTTTTCTTGTACGTTAGAATGGCCAAACTGTCGACATGACTGTGTTTAAAGCAGTCCTCGAATTGTGTCTGTTCAACAGCCAGTTGCTAAGCTTTCCTTAGCCAGGTTTTTAGATAATGGCTTTTGTTTCTGTTTAGCCATCTGTCCCTATATTAATTGTCCTTTTTCCCTACCATCCACCCAAAATTTTGGCAAATTGGTTCCTGAGGATGGTCTAAATTCCTTTCGCCTCATTTGCTGTTGTTGGACACTGTTACCTTTAGCATTTCACACATTTAATAGATGTAGTTCTGGCTGGTGAAGGGAAGTTGAGTCACTGGCACTGCATCGCATGCATCACATATGAAGTTACTTTATGCAACATTAAATGCTGGGAAAGCAGTGTAGATGCTAGTTTGTTTGCAGGGAATCCATGGCAAATACGGATATTTTTCTGCTTTCTCTGCAAACTAGGGTAAGGGCTTGCAGAGTGACCGGATTTCAGGAGAACTTCCTCCGGGGTTGGCATCCCAAGTTCCCATTTCGTTTCCCTTCTGCATCTTGAATGTTCTGCTTGATCTACACAGCTTCCTCCCTGGTCTTTGGCTGCAGAGCTGCTGAACCAGGCCCTGATGCAGGAAAAGACTTAAACAAGTGGTATTACTAGAGTGCTCAGACTCTTCATACTATGCTCAGCTACCTGGGTCCTCCTCACTTCATCGTCACCGTGCTCTCCCTCTCCCTCCATTTTGGCCTCAAAGGTTTATGCCAGGCTACTGCTCTTTACCTGGGTGATCTGAGTGCCTGCCCTGAGTTTGTACATTGTCTCTGATGCCACATCAAGAGGCTCCTGGGTCCCCTGCTTTTCACTGGTGCTTCCTGCACCAAAAATCTCCGCTGATTTTGCCCTCCTTTTTTCCCACTACATACTCCTCTTTCTCCTTTAACCTTGATTTTGACCTCATTTTATTCTGGCAAGGTGAACACCCACCATGGTTGCCTTCTGCATCACAGGTTGATCACCTGGTTTCTGTGTGTCCTGGGCTCTCCTCCTGTTCCACTTCCTCTCGCGCCCAGCTTTGCCAGGCTCCTCTTGAGCCTCGTGTTGCGTCACGTCTTGTCGCCACCTGCCACAGAGCCTGCACAAAACCCAGTCCCGGGGGCTGCCCCGCCGACGTGCCCCACATTTCCCATCCATCTGGCCCTGCAGGCCCTCCACTTTCCCCTCTGCTGCTCTGCCTCACTGGTAGCTGCAGATATGGAGCCTACCTGGCCCAGGCCCTGCGTCTGCCTCTTCTCCAGCCTGTGCTGACCTGGCCTCTCTCAATCTGCTGTTCCCGCGTCCACTGTGGCGCCAGCAGCCCTGGCAAGTGCCCCCTTAATGCCTTCCTCCTGTAGACATTTTCCCCTTATTCCTTTCCTACTGTAGATGTTTTGCAGCCCTCTTCCTTTCTCGCCTTCAAATGTGAGCAGCCTTCTACAAGTCCTTTGTCTCCACAGCATCCAAAGCCTCCCTGTTAGCAATGCATGTTGAGTGGAATGTTGGTGTGTTATACACATATATATAAAATACATGGTTTATATATATAGTAAAAGCGCATTTTGAATCAAGACGTAAGCCTGTCTAGCTGAGGAGCAGAATAATCCGCGTAGTACAGCCACCTGAGGGCAGATTTGTTGCCTCACGCTCTCCTATCTTCACCCCTCCATAATTTCAGTCCATTCTGCCTTACAGCCTATCTTTTATTTGTTTTCTTTGTGATATAAAGCATTTTTGCAGGGACTAGAAATTTTTTTAAAATGAGTATTTTAACACGAGTGTATCTGAAATCACATAAAACTCAAGTAGCCATTATTTGTTTTTCAAACTGACGTAAGAATATCTTCCTAAGGCAAGAATAAATGTAACTAGCATTTAAATGGTCTTTCTGTGGGTCCAAAAAAACCTCCTTGAAATCCTTGAAAAAAACCTTGACATAAAACAGCATAACTATATTTGTAGAGGGAAAAACAGTATTTTGGACCAGATTGTATCAGATTTTTATTTTCTTTTTTTCTCCTTGTTTTTGAAGAGTGCTGTAGAGCACTCGTAGAGCTTCAGGAATGCCCAGCAGCAGTATAGCGTTCCTTTTAAAGAAGGAATCGTGGTAGCATGTTGTGAAAAAAATAATTTGAACTCGGCTCTAACGTTGATAGTGGTGGTTATTAACTGTCAGCTATACGAAAGCTATACAAAATACCCTAAATACATCTCTGTTTAAGTTCAGGTGGCTAAAATAGATGTGCAAGATCCTCCTGTGGCATCTCAAAAACAAGCAGTTGCCGCTACTATCTGGCGGAACCACTTTAAATCTAGTGTAGCTGGAGTCTCATTCAGACTTGATATTTCACTGGAGACTTCCGAATGTCTGAGTGAGATACAGGAAAAGGCAAAGCCTGAGAAACATTGGAGATTTTAAAAAAATGTGATAAAGACCAGTTTTATGATTTTATTTATGGAAGATGATTCTTTCTACCTCTTGCTGTTGCGACATGCATACTGAGCATTTTTATATGCACACATTTATATGCATAAATAAATAAAAGTCAGGTGTATACATATCTATACAGACACATAAATATATAAGCATAAATATGCACGCATACAGAAAAATGTTCACCTCTGACTGTCCACAGAACCTTACTCTTAAGCCCAGGGATATTGTACATTCTTTCCATGTCTCAGGTTGTCAGAAAGGCATTTTCTAGGTTTATTGTTAACTATATATTTTTAATAAAAGGTTTCCTGTTTCTAAAAGTCTTTCAAAAATAGCATTTTGTTTTCTTGCTTGCACATAGACCCAGTGAGGTTATTATTTTGTATTTTCCCCTTTTAAAGTTGATTGACCCCCAAAAGAAGGGAAGAATTTGCCTCTTGGAAGTGTAGTGTAGAAAAAAGTGCCTATACCACACTTTTTTTCTCTTGTACATGCTAATCTCCAGCAGCAAACCTTGCCCTTACTGAGACATCAGCTCAATGAAAATGTTACTGAGGAAGATAAAAATTGAAACCTTATCCCTCCTATCAGCAAGGAAACACACGATGAGGAACCAGGAGTTACACGAGACGAAAGCTGATGTTTCGAACCATCCAAATTATATATATATATAATCTCAACTTCGGAAGACTGTGCTTGGCAAGGATACTTCTGTCTGATCTAACACACATTTCAGTATTTGTAGGACTGGTCACTGTCTCCATCTTTGTTTTTTGTTTGCTTTGTAATATTATTACAGACTACTTATATGCTCTGCAGCATTAAAATATATCTCAATTATTTTATTTCACTTTTGTACTGAAGTATATTCAAAATGATAAACAAAAAAAGTAGGCAGATTCACCATTTATTTTTTTCCCTAGTTATTCAGTAAAGGACATAAGAAATATTTTATCTAATTATCTGTTTTTCCTGTCCTCAAAAACTTAAGTCTGAGCTTACATTCATGACAGAGGTCATTAAAGGGACTTTTAAAAGAAGACAATGTGGTGCGTTTGCATAGTTTCACAGGGAGTTTTTCCCACAAGGTTATATTACCAGTGAGTTCAAGAGCCTGCGTGTTGTGCATCACTTTTTATATACAGATGTTCAATGCTATAATACCAATCTAGGGAAACATTTACAGCTGCTTATTTAAGCATCATAAAAACTGTTAAATGGACATATACCTAATCCTGTTTTGCCCAATAGATTTTATTTTCTTCGGATCCAAGATATTTGCTTATCTTTTATATATCAGTTTTGTAAGCTAAAAGCAATTTTATTTTTGTAGTTTCTAAATGAGTAAATTCATCCAGTTTGCTTATATTAAATAGGTATCAAACACAGCTTATCAAGAATTTAGAGAAAAATAAGGACTCCTAAATTGGGTCAGTCTGGAGCAATTTCCTCTGCGCCGTCCCCGCGAGAGCTGTGTGCTCGGTGACCCAGTGTCCTTTCTTTCTTTTAGCCTTCCCTTTTAGCCAGACCCAACTCTTCCCTCCCCATTAAGCCACAAAGAGGGACGGGGCTGCTTTCTAAAATCTGTTCCTAGGGAAGTGGGGGGGCTGGTGGCGATGCGCAGCGCAGCGCGGCAGGGCAGGAAGTCCCCACGCAGCAGAACGGAGGGGTTTTGTTGCACAGGGACGTCCCGTTGCACAGGGCGCTGGCGGCAACGGTCGCCCGGACTTGTGCGTGCGAGGCAGGTTTCGGCGGGTGCTGCGTGTGCTTGGGGCTGTGGTGGGTATGCGCGGTCCCAGCCGCAGCCGCGCAAGGGATCCCACCTGGGAAGGGCAGGCGAGAGGCTCCCGCAGAGCCCGCGAGAAGCGCGTCCCTGCGCACCTCCACTCACACGCTGCAAGGCCTGTCAAGGGCTCCCAGTACCCCAGAAGGGGTTTCCAGCTGTTAAACTTTTTTTAAATTATTTTTACAAAAATAAAATCATATTGTTTAGCAGAGAACTTGATTTTCACCCAGACTCTCTTCCCTCCTCAGCAATGGTGATTTTTTAGCCTTCCATCTGTATGACGTCCTGGTGTCAGTGACTGCCCAGCTGCCGAGCAGGATGGGACTCGCCATGCAGGCAGTGCCCAGCTGGGTCGGTCTCTCAGGAGCCCTTTCTGTGTCCCACTTCTGCAGAAATACGAAGAGAGAATTAAATGATAAAAAAAAAAAAAAAAAAAAAACATTTTGGAAAATAAAAAGGGTTTTGCCTGCTCTTTGTAGCGTGCTTCGGCCTTTAATGTTGAAACACATCCCTCTGGTGCAGTTTTCCTCCAGCCCACCCAGGTCTGGCACCTCTCTTGTCCTCAAGCTTGCCAGCACCCCAAAGTGTGGCCTTGGTGAGGGGAGTCTGCATAACCATTACCTGTCACCAATGGAAGCCCCCAGGGATGAGCCTGCCTGTTTTGGTCTAATAAAATTATCCTTCAGCTGGCTACCTGGAAGATCAAAATGAATTGATAGCTTTTATCATTAGTTTCATAGTCTTTGGTATTTTCTTCAAGCCCTACTCCCTAAAATCTCTCTCTCTTTTTTTTTTTAAGAAAAGAAAACTTATGTTTAATAAAAAGTCACACAGTTTAATCCAGCCTCATGATCTGAGGTCATGATTTTTTAAAGTTCTTGATGCTGCTAGCAAATAAAAGAATTTTTGAGAGAGGGCGAGAGAGGTGTATGGGATATTGCCCAGGCGGAGGGGAGGTACTGAAAAAAGTACAGGTGATGGGTCATTGTCATCTGCACAATAGCACTAATAATGTGAATTCTTGTAACCTACCAAAATGACAGAAAAAAAAGAGAGGAGAAAAAAGGATAATAAAACATGGCCAGGTGCTTATTTAGAGGAGATCAAGAAAATTCTGCAGTCTCCATAAAGTTGTTTAATCCCTCCACTGCCACTAATTTTGCACATTTAACTTAGGAAAATTGAACAGGCATGAAAATCTAATGAATAAATCAGATCTGGTTTTCGGTTTCATTCTCAAACGAAATAGGACCAGCCTTATTTTTATTACTGTAACTGTCAGAAGAAGATGCCTGTATTTTGTCAATACTGAATAGTGAGAGGTGCAAAAAATCCATTTGATCTTATATAACCCTTTCATAGTAAGATTTACCTATGACATTTTTGTATGATTAAAAGTACTGGAATTTCATTGCAGTAGACATTAACTCCTGTGATTGAAGTTAAGTTTTTTTTTTTTTATAGCTAATCAAGAGTTTAAATGCCTCTGGGGCATTTTAAGAAAATGTTATATTGTACTTAATGAACATTATACTACAAATAAGAGTGATATTTCTGTAATTAAAACAGTCTGGATATTGCTTAATGAATGTTTTTCTTATCTTAATGTATAGGCAGTAAGGATTCATGTAGTTGCCTTTATTAACTTGTGGAGTTAGTTAAAAAGCTGGTTAAAACAGTAAGTCCATATCAGGTCAATATAAAATGCTATGTAGGAATTTCATTGCTCTTATAAACCTGACTAGTTAAAACATAAACACAGATGTTTGTTTGTGCCATCCTGAGCCATACTGCGATGTAATATTTCTGCCTGTAGACATTTTCTAAAGTATTGCCTAGAGCATGGTGGTATTTGCAAGTCTTCTTCCCTGGAGTCTGTTAAGAAAATGTTTTTAAATTTCTACTGCACTGCTATTCAAAAGCAGAGAGAAGTTATTTATCCATTAGTGTAGCAGCAATTGCTGATGAAATAACAGCATTGTGTGTTTATTCTTCTTTCTGCCATATCACATCTGCTTTGATGAGATATTTTCTTTTTAATACAATTGCAGTGTATTTTAGTTTTATAGCTACATGAACTGTTCTTCAGCAGTTTCATATTTACTAATTGCTTGTTAAAATGTTCTTTGTTGCTCCACTATTTGGCATATTTGGCATAGAAATTATCCTAAATATGCCCATTGGGATGCAAAGTAATTCTTCAGTCTGATATGCTCAGCTAAACAAAAAACATGTCTTTTACTTATCAACTTACTCTAAAAGATACTTTGTAGGATTTTTCCCCAGATATGACTGAGTGTCTTTATTTTGTTTAAAACATATTCACCAACTGCATTGCATCTGCATGATTATAAATCTCAGTTTTGTACAAATCTTGGCAAAAAAATAGCAATTTTCATTATTTATAGCATAAGAACAAATGGATATAGAATAGTTTGATAATCCAAAACTAATTCTCAGTCCTTCAGGCACTTAAGCACATGGTTCATTTTAAGTGTTTGACTAGTCCTTTTGATTTGTCTGGACTAAGCACATGCTTGAATGGGTTTACGGGAGCAGCCTCCAAGTACATAAAGGATTGCAATATTGTTTTGTTTTTCTTAAGCAGTAAAAATGTCCATGTTTTATTTAGGAGCATAATTTACATACATGTCTAAATAAGTGCACAGGAGTCAGAGAGCTTGTTTATGCTTTGGCTAGATGTAGGATGGCAACATGGAAATCAACATAAAATGTGCCCTGTTTAATAAGAGATTCTCAGAAGTGTGAAGGAAACCTCGTTTTCTAAAATATCCCCCACACACCCAGAAAAGGAATTAGGAAGGACAAAATTTGTAATAAACAAATTAGAAAATCTGAAAGATACGGAGGAGGTAACAAATTTCTTCTGACTGCCGACTTCCACTGCGCCAGCATTATTGATACTCATTTTTCTTCACTTGATTCATGTGTTTCATTTAAATATTCTCAAGCACGTTTAGTGTAATTTTATTTTAACTTCAGCGTAAATCAGAACTAATTTTAAGGTCTGTGTCGTTTCCCCCTTATCTCCCGCTGTGCATTTATGAATATCTAACCTGCGTGCGCATTGGTGAAGGAAATTGTTCTGTGCCGCGGTGCTATCATTTGGCAGGCGGGAAAGGTGCCACACTGATTCCGATTTCAGCAAGTGTGTGTTTTGTGTGTTAAATATAATTCGTTAGCAGCTCCTTCCTAAACTGCTCCATCGGCTTTGGCTGTTTGGGACTCAGATTGTAATCACAGTAATTAGCGCTGAATTTTCAAATCTCGCTCCCAGTCTTGACCTTGCAGCATTTAGCCAACGTGCACACAGCTGGATCAAGGGCAGGGCTGGAGCTCAGCTGCGGGGCTGCTCCCGCTCACCTGGCATGGGCACCAGCGCAGAGCAAAGAGACGTGAAGGAAAGAGGGGAAAAGCAAGCGCGAGCAAGAGCAAAAACGTTTTTATCTTTTTTTTTTTTTAATCACTTTTTATCAAATACAGAGAGTGAGTTGTGTGCAAACTGGATGTGCAAAAATGTTGTGACAGACGGTGCAATAAGGGACATGTCAAAAAACAGCAAGAGTGGAGAATTTGCATGTGTCCCCAAAGAGGCAAGAATGTTTTTGTGAGGCCTCATGCAGATAGCAGCTCCTTCCAAATTTGACTCTTCTGCAGAGGCCGCCAGCATAAGTCCAATTCTATAAAGGTACCACCATTATAAATATGGATTTTTTTTTACATATTCACTTCCTAAGACAAAATTTTACATAGCATGTCCATGCTAGCGATCTGTGCCTGTCCTCCTCCTAAATTGGATAGTTCTTCACCTACGAAGCTGTATTTTTTTCTTTCTCTTGCACAGTCCTGAGCACACTTGGTGCATATCTGTTTATATAGCAGAGTGATAAGCCAAAACAAACCATAGATCAATGCAATGCAGGACATGCAACATAAGACTTCTTTAGTTAGTAATGCAAACTCTTACAAAGCTCATTTTATTCATATTCCTTTCTAAACCTTTTTGTATGGTTGTATGGTTTGTATCCTATTCTTTTGTGGGGTGCACTTTTGTTACATGTTGCAATTTTCTTACGCAGCCGCTCGTTGCAGTTGGGAGAAATGTATGTAATGCAGTGGTGCCTGTGAGGAAATTGGATGACTAAAGGAAACTTGGCAAAGTTGGCAAAGTTTCCTTACACAATCACAGATTAAAAAAAAAATGTAGAAACCACATCAGTGAAATGTATGAAAGAACTTTCAGTTTGCTTACAGCAATTAAAACTTCACAAGCACCCACATTGAGAAACACAGGGAAACCTACAGCGTCCTGTAACTAGCGTGGCCAGGCGCGTGTGTTACGGACGAGCAGGGCATTTTCCCGCAGGGATTTGCCTTGGGCGAAGCAGCTGCCAGTGCCCCAAGGAGATGGAAAATGCCCTAGCGTTGAGGGCAGAGGGCTGCGTGGGACTCAGCGCTGCTTTGATGGCGTGACGAGCAATGGGGATAGGGAGAGACATCGACTCCACGCCATGTGCAACACAGCGCCCCAACACATGGAACCATCTTGCCTCAGCTCACCTCACCTACCTCGCCTATTTGACCTACTTTGCCTACCTCACTTTACCTCACTACCTCACCTCACCTACCTTACCTCATCTGCTTGACCTACTTCACCTACATCACCTCACCAACCTCACCTGCTTGACCTACTTCGCCTACCTCACTTTACCTCACTACCTTGCCTCACCTACCTCACCTTGTCTACCTCACCTCGCCTACCTCAACTCACCTACTTGACCTACTTCACCTACCTCACTTACCTCACCTACCTCACCTACTTGACCTACTTTGCCTACCTCAGTTACTACCTCACCTCACCTCCCCTACTTCACGCACCTCACCTCACCTACCTCGCCTTGCCTCACCATGAGCTGCCATGTGCGGCGAGGCAGCCCTCACCACCCTGCCCCTCACTTACATGCCGTTAGGATTTGTCCCATGTTCAAAGACAGCAACAAACTCATCTTCCTCAAAAAAAAAGCCCCAAACCAAAATAAAACCAACAAAAAAGCAATGCCCGCCCTCCCCTTCTGCCGCTGCAAAAAATGTGAGAAATGAGTTAAACGATAAATTGGCCATCCCCTTTTCCCCCTCCCATCTCATTTGGCCATTTTGAACTGAGAAGGAAAGAAGTGATGTTCAGGCAAAGTATTTGCACCAATGGGCAGCTCTGAGGCAGCCAAAACAGCAGGTTCAAATGTAGTTGAAAGAAGATGATGAGGTAAATAAAAGGTCTTTTTTTAAAAAAAAAAGTTTAGCACTGTGGGGAGGAGAAAGTTTGGTTAACTATTTAACCTTTTATCATTTTATGGTACAGGGGTCCATTATTTTAAGCCTTTGTCAGTAAGCTAGTGGTTTATATTAGTTCTTTTTCTTAGAAAGGCTCTGGTTTCCAGTTACATGATTTCCACTGGTTTACTGGAAAGAGGCAAAAAAATATAAATTGCCTCTGAAGAGCCACATTTTTTTCTAAAATGACTCGCCAGCAACTTTTGATTTTGCATTTTCCATTTAAACGCTCGTCTACTTTATTCGTGTCTCTCCACATTGCAATTCCTTTTTTTTGGTAACAGCATGCCTCTCCCTCCCCATTTCGTTTGCCTCTCTGCTTTGGGGACAGAAAGCAACCTTCCCATTTCAGTGCCAGCAATGCTTGCTAGAGGTCACTTGGAAGCCCCCTTTTCATTTCTCCTTGCTCCAGTTTTTCCAGCAGGCTCCTGCTCTCAGGAGTGACCCTCTCCAATCTGGCTCTTTTGATACCCAAAGTTGCTGGTTACGGAGGTTAAATTTCTTAATTTGCCGCATTTTTTGCAAGCCTTTCCACAGTCCATGGCTAACTGTGCCCACAGCGGTGTGCAGCCCACCGCGCTGCCCGTTGATTTGGTTAAAATGCAGTGATTTGTTCTGTAACTGTCTTAAAACTCGAGATGCAGGAGCAGACTCTTGTTTACTGGCATTTCATACCTGTTTAATTCTGCCAACTTCAGGGGAATTTAGCCGAGCAGCTACATCAGGCTGAGATCATGTCAGCCTTTTTGGTGAGTCTAAAATCACACAATGCCTCTTTGGAGGTGCCTCCACTCCTAAGTACAGCTGCTTCTCAGAAGATTTAAACAACAGAATCGCTCCTCTTCTCTCTTCCATAGCAAATAGCTGTTTACTTATCCCTAAAGAGAGAGAAAGTGTATTTGTAGGTCTGGAGGGTTTCTTAATTATTTTTTCAAGCATCAGGGAAATGACCTTAGTGGTTCTGCAACAAAGGAAGAAATCAAAATGTAAAGCAGTGCGTTTGATATGTTGATAACCCCCAGTTTTTATTTTAGCATAATTGGATCACTGTCAGTGGCAGTTGTTAGGTAAAGTACCTTAGCAAAGTTGTGGCATTATGCAAAAGTAAATATCATCTGTCTCCTCTTTTAACATAAGGCAGCTTTCTTTCATTTTCTTTTTTTTGTTCAAAACAAATCTCTTAAATTTACCTTGATTTTATTTCCACTGGGAAAGCTCTAAGGTTTCAGAGACCTATATTCTGCCTGTAAAGCTTGCAAAGTGATCTTTTGTTTTCCATTAAAGAAAACCTTAGCCTTTTTTTTTTGTTCACATTAACTTTTTAACAATTGCAGGGAATTTGTTTTTCCTTAAAACTGCAGCTCTTTTCTTTTTTTCCCCTCCTTTTCTCTCTTCTTGATATTTTTATTTCCCTTTTATATGGAGAGTTGTAGATTTTGTCACTTCAAACGTGTGCTGTTCCTCCTCTTTTCTTCTGCTTTACAATACGCACTAGGAGATTTTTTTTTTTTTTGCATATTCCTCCCCTTTCTCTGCCAGATATTGTAGTTGACCAAATTTAAAACACTACAGTATTTAGAATCCCTGCAGTGCCATTTTAAGTATTTGGACCTGGAAAATGCCCCAAGCAATAACTACCTGAATTGCTTTTAATTACACAATATAGCTGCATCATTTTACTTCAGATTCTTTTTGATTGATGCTGTAAGGCAATTGTAACCATGGATGATGGGATTAAGTGCCTCTTGAAGTGACTTTAGCTTCTTGTGGGAACAAAGGGAAAGAAGAGAACACTTAGTCCCTTTTGGAGTGAACAGCCTTTTTTCACTTGCTATATAAAGAAATACAATTAACAAACATTATCCCCAGAGGTGAATTGAAATGTACATGCAGACAATAACTGCTCTTGACTGCAATTAGACATATATGATCCGAGGTATTTTGGCCATTCATTAGTGCTAATTGTTTGAGAAACAAGCCCACAGAACAAATGATTAAAATGTTAGTGCCATAACTAGCATTATTAGCATGTGTGATAAAATGCATGCGCCGCAGCTGTACCAATAAAATGCACAGCAAAGTCCCTTTGATTTGACGAACGCTTAGCTTAGCTGGGCTGTAAGCTGTGGCTATTTGCTAAGGGCCTGCTGATGTTTATAACAAACAACTTGTATCTTCCTTTCTTAATTAGGAGAATTACCATGCAAATTGTGCTGCTTTGTAATTTCATATCTTTTCCCTTTGTCTTTGGTGGATTATTTGGGTTTGTTTGCGAGCTGCTCCCTAGTAAATGGGACGTAGTAAAACCAGAAATAGAATATTTATTGCATTTACTTTGGTTTTATGCAGGCATAGCAGGAGAAATAACTGCAGGAGGGTTTGCAACCCAAGCTGCGCTGCATTCAGTGTGGGGTTTAGGATTTGGGTCACTTCTGTCGCCTCCGCATCGCAATGAGCCAGGACTGCGCTTGGGACACAGTTACGTGTACGCGGTCAGAAACATGCACCTGTGTTTTCAGATGTCCAGACACACTCTTTGGAAGCAGTATCCCTAACTCTTTGCCAGAAATGTGCCAAATATCGTAGAGCTAGAGATCTGGCCTATGGGGCAGTCAGTATTTTTTCATGGAGCAGGCACATCGTGATGTAGTATCTCTTCTAGAATAATATACATTAAATAGAGATGCGGGTTGAGGTGCTGAGCCTGAATCTAACTGGTGGGAGTACTTTGTGAACTGTGAATCGCTGGTGCTGATGAGACTGCACAGGTGCATACAGTTAAGTATATACAAGAGTACGAGCAACACTGGAATCTCAAAATTCAGCCTACAGCAAGGAGATTTGTGTAAACTGCAGTAATTTCACTGGTTGCAGTCACACTGTATTTCGATAGATGTTGTAATGTCTCTTAGTAACCAAAAAGGCTTTGTTTTTTCCTGCGTAAGGATGAACTATTCGCTCTTGGGTGAAACCATTATCGGAGGAACAAAAGTAACGTTAATTTGCCAACTGTTTTTATATACTTGAGAAAGATCTAAGTAGAATGTTATGTTTGCTGAAAAAATGTAGATTCATTTTCAAGACTCCAAGAGCACTCAGTGTGCTCCTAGCCACTATGAATGAAAATAGGCTGCCGTAAAACAATTTAATGAGCTTTACCCAGTAGTCTAGTCTTACAGTACTTAAAGCAAGAAACATTGTCTTAGCAAATTCGCTTGGCTTATGTCCATTAATTTAGTTCCAAGCATATTCAAGCTTAGTTCGAATTATTAAAATAGTTGCAGTCAGGAAATATATGTATTATTTCCCTTGACGTGGGGTTACCAATATAATTCAGATGGTGGTGCTGTTTTTTAGTTTTTTTGGTTTTTGTTTTTCTTCTAAAGAAAAAGTAACTGCTGGAAATGTTTTTATTCTATCAAATACAGAAGAAGTCCAGATGATCAGGATAGTGTTTGCTGCTGAAAGTAGCTAGTTGTGAAATATCCCCAGCAACCTGGGCTTCGCCACTGTATTTGAAAAAGATCAGGTAAATGGGCTTCTAGATAGATCTGCTTTTTCCTCTACATTTTCTTCTTCCCTTTTGAGAACACAGTGAGAGTAGAAGAGGAATTTTTAAGAATGTGTGTCAAAGTAACAATCTATGAAAATAGACTGGTCATACCCATTTGGGAGTCATGCCAAAGCATACTTGTTGGAAACTTATTTTACACTTATGTTCGTGGAGCTCTTTGTTTTAAAGTGGGAAGATGTCATGCTGGTCAGCTGCGACATGCTCTGCACCTTGCTTTCTGCCACTCCATTTGAAAAAAAAAATGCTTTTTAGATTTGCTGAACAGTTTCATGATAACATTTTGGCAAATTGACAGTATGCCCTTATAATCTGTGTCCGGGGAAACCTGTTTTTAGAGCTATAAAGTTGTTTAGCTAGGGAGGAGATAGTAATAGCCACTGGCTGATAGCATTTATAACACTGAGCCCTTCAGGTGATGGTATTTGCATGGATTACATCCATCACTTCTTTAGGAACAGCTAGTTTGCTGGGAAGTCATCTTGTTGTCCCAGTGAAAGGAAAGCTTAGGTACCGCTAAGGGGACAGTTGGCTAGTGATTTCTCCATCTGTCCCAAAGGTAACAACAGTTTCACCCACAAAACGTCTCTGGGACCTGGTGCTTGTTATTTGGAGAGTCGATGCCTCTTGGGTGACCAGAGTGGGGCTTGCAGGACCAAAAGGGAAAACGGCTGCTCAAACAGCCTTTGGTTTCAAACAGGCCAGGAGAAGTCTTGGGCAACACGTCTGGCGGGAGATGTGTCTTGGCTCTGTGTGCGCTGGGATTAGGGTTTCAGTTGCATCTTCCAGATTTCAGAGCAGAGGCAGTCATTAAGAGTGCTTCAGGGGCTGCTGGTTCTCAGCGCTGGAGTTAACTATTAATGGACCTGGATCTTTGAGTTCTTTGTGCTTTGGGGAGTGACTGCATTGAAGCCATCAGAGAAGGAGATTAGAAGCTAATCACTTTAGTCCCCTCATACATGTCAGCAGGCTTCCTTGCTGACCTCTGTGTCATGCAGAAGAAAAACCCTCCTATTTCCATTTGAGCTACTCTTATCTACCACTCCTCCTCCTTGCTCCCCCAAAGGCTACTGCAAGAAAATGGGATTAGGTGGATTTAATGCCAGTCGCCACGAGTTGCATCGCCATCCCTGCTCCCACGCAAGGTCGGGAGCGTGAGCTGGTTTGTGGGAGAGGGGCAAGCAGTGCACTTGGTGGAGACTTGGTGGGTCTCAGCTGTGTGTTTCCCAGGTCCCAAGGGTTGGGATCACCACCACACGTAACTCGGAGTTGCTGCAGTGAGAGGTAAAGAACATTTATCAATGAGGGCAGCACTGCCCCTTGCCTGACTGTTGTTTAACAGTACAACTGCCCTGTTGATGAGGCTGTTTTGGGCATCACAAGTCATGTTACAAACATGAACATTCCGTGTGCAGTTGTCAGCCCACCCAGGACGCACAGACCTGGAAGAGGAGGTGGTGGAGTAGTTGCCATTTTCAGCTTAATTTCCTAGGACAGAATGTGGTAAAAGCTTTCTTTCTATTTTTAAAACCATGTCTGTATTTTGCTTCCAGGATGCTAACTCTATAGGGAGGAAAATTCTGGGAAAGGGTTGATTTAGAAAGGCCCCTATCATAGCGGCCTGTCAGCAATGCATCGCGTTGTCCCCGATTTACATTGACTGAACTCATTTTCAAGCGTTTGAGAGGGTTCGTCGTGCTCGCTTTGAAGAAAGCCCAGTTGGCACATGCAGCCATGTGTCATCCAAAATGTAGCAACTGGGGGAAGATTATTAAGAGGGGCATAGAAAAATGCACGAGTCCCTGACGTGATGTGATAATGACACATTGAGTGCGCTGCTAGAAAAGCCTTGCATTATTCAAAGTGCTGAATAATGGGCATGATAATGCATGATGATGTTGTCTGGTGGGGTTATTTGTGCCGTAAGTGACTGGTGCCCTGCGTACGAAGGCAAATTGTGTTATTTTAGCCTCGTTTTTGGTGTAGCAGAATAGGCTGGGGGGGTGGTTACAGTGTGAAGTGGGTAGGACCAGGAATGGGGAAGGGTTTTTTAGAAAGGCTGTGAACCATGGCGATACCCTGCACAATTTTATTCCTCTGGGTTTGTAGTGCCGGAGCAGGATTAACTCCTGGCTGCGCTTGAGGCTGCCCTCCCAGGCACTTCTGCCCTCTCCAAGTGCGCCGGTCCCGACGGTCCAAGCACGGGGTGCCCCAAAGCACTCAGGTATGACCACCTGCCCAAGCCACGCAGTGCCCCAGAGCCAGTCTGCACGGAGAAGTGGGGCACGAGCCATTTGTTAGCACAAAATGTCAGCACAGCCGTGCACCTGCCAAAAGCACTGGTGGATTTATGAGCGCTCTCGATAAAGGTCTGGGCTGTGGGTCTGAAGGCTTCTGAGAAGATGCGTTGGGATTAATGAGCTTCCACATTAAGGGGTTTTGGTTCTTGTTTTTCTCTTGTTTTCCCCGTGTCACCGCCCGAGCCCCTTTCTGCGAGATGGGAAACTTCTCGCATTCAGTAGCTGCCCAAGGTTACGTGTACGCGGTCAGAAACATGCACCTGTGTTTTCAGATGTCCAGACACACTCTTTGGAAGCAGTATCCCTAACTCTTTGCCGGAAATGTGCCAAATATCATAGAGCTAGAGATCTGGCCTATGGGGCAGTCAGTAGCTGCCCAAGGTGGAGGTGGGGCTGTACCACCAGCCCTGGTGCTTTTGCAGTTCTGAGTGTTTGCAACTTCTGTTGCACATGGTGGTTTGGGTTTTTATATGCTGATTAACTGTCATTAACTGCCTCCCCATCTAAGTATTACCCAAGGGGGAAAAAACAAACAAACCCCCAAACCAGCAACTATCTAAGTAGGAATGTTTCCCTTCTAAAATATGGTCAGGTTTTCTTTCCAGCGTTGTAGAAAAGAGCCTAATTTCAATGGTATCCTTTACAGGGTGAATTCTGCTCTACCAGCTGGTGTTCCAAAGCTTAGTTATCACTTTGCATCAGCTCACAAATACGTTCCCAGGCGAGCTGTGCTGTATGTACCTGCAGATGATGAAAAGAAGATACGAAAAATCCCTTCCCTACATGTAGATTGTGCGGTGCTGGACTGCGAAGACGGTGTGGCTCTCAACAGAAAGGTAATTAAAAATTTATTTGTGGCATACCATCAGCACTAAACAGAACATGTGGAAAGACATTTCCTTTGCCTTGGGGAGGTGGCATCCAGAGACACCCAAGACAAATTCTAAGATATACAAAGTAATGTAACATTAATTAGCTTTGTGGAGGTGTTGGGAAATCTGGTTGCCTGGATTTGAAAGAGATGTTGTGTGAATATGTGGAAGTGACTTGCTGAAGCAATACAGAGCTGGGCATAAGCACTTACTGAGGAAGAGTGGGATTTATTGTCGTTGTTATTATTACTTCCTATTTATTACAGAAGAGGAGGAAGTAAACTCTCTGAGAAGAAAAACTGAAATAAAAAAGTTAGTTTAGAATCACCAGATGGGAATTTTGTTGTTGAAACAAAAGCAAGTACAGGTTGTGAGCAACTCTGTGTCAGTTTGAGTCCTTGAGTGTTCAGAAAGATTTACGTATTGAGCATTATGATTATGTTCATTATATATAATGCTGTTAGGGATGTCGGTGGAGGAAGAGGCTAGACCTTTGGTGCACCAGGGTTTGGAGGGCATCTTTGATTGAATGAGCTGCAAGAAAGAAGGCAGAGAGAGTAGTATGAGAAATAAATGTGGATGTGTTAAGTATCAGTACTGTTTTTGCTGGTGTTTAATTTTTAAGGAAGAGAGAATCACCTAACATACATTCATATATATGCTTGCAAGCAAATTTTGTAACCATCTCAAAATGGCCATCCCCCTTTAAAGTGTTTCACATCTTAAACAATGTTTATCAGAAACTTGTCTGAGTATTTCCTAATGAAAAGTATTTCTAAGCTAGAACAGAAATTTGCCATTACACCGTCACCATTTTTTAAGCTTTCTTGTCTATTTTATCATGCTTCAAACTGCAACAAAACCTGTTTAGAGTTTGAATACAGATGTGCTATCCTGGAAATTGTGAAAATAATCTTGAAAATTTTCTCATGTGTTCTCAAAAATTTGGATGGAATTTTATTCTTTTTTTATGTCTTGGGAGCTAATGCTTTTCAAAGTGACTGTATTTAACAGTCCTATCTTTAACCTTCAACCCTTACAGGTCTTTCAGAAATACAAACCTTATATGCTTTCAGGTGTTAAGAGTTTAGTTCTAGAAAGTGAAAATAACATTGCTAAATGTTCCTAGTGGAACATTCAGGGGAGGAAAAAAATCAGGTGCTGAAATTCTATGTAGAATACTAAAATTATCGCTGCTGTCACAGTGAATTAGTATTGTTTAGTTCATATTTGGGAGGCTGTTACTGTAAGATGACACAAGACAATTGTGTGTTAAACTGTAGTATTTTTAGGCACGGCTTAATTATATAAACAAATCATTTACAGCAGAAGTTTCTATCTGTAATAGAGGATGACAGAACAACAAACTTTATGGTCAAGGTGACAAAATTGATAGTAGTCATTTCTAAACAGTGGTAACATTATAGCTCCATGGAACTGAAGGGCAGTTATGCCACTGGGTGTAAGATTTCAAAGAAATTAGGAGAAATTTCTGTAATAGAAGCCTGAAATGGCAGATGAGCCGCTGACTGAGCTTGCATGCCAGAGGAAGCAGACACGAGAGAGCAGTGGGGACAGGCTTCCAACGGGGAATGCCCAAGTGTTGTCTGGGCACATAGGAACACAGTCAGGAAGGTCAAAGTTTGGTTGGAATCAAAACTGGTGAGGGCTGAGGGGGAAAGAAAGGCTAGTACGAGCATAGCAGCAGCAAAAGACCTGGGAAAATGTGGCTCCTTTGCTCCATGAGCTAGACATCCTTGTGTTGCAAGCTGTGGCTGAGGAGGCTGAGGAGCTCGTATTTGCTCAGGCCTCCTACATTCCTTTCCTGTGCCCAGAAACAAAACTTGAAGCGGAAAGTTGCCCTCGCAGTAGGAGCTGATGGAGTTGGGAGCTCGACCGCATCACCGAGAGGCTGCTGGTGTAGAGCTCAGCCTCTCAGAGGGTCTCCAAAAGTCCCTTCCAACCTGAGGTAGTCTCTGTGCTTCCATATTGTCGTAGCAAAGCTTAAATTAAAGTGATTGAAAGGTCAAATTTCATTTTTAGATCTGCCATAGATACACAGTAAGACTTGGAGACTTAGATTCTCTGAATGTAAAGCTGAAATTTTAGTTATTCCTAAAGTTGCATTTGTTCATTCTTACAGGAAATGCTACTAGTGAATTTAACTTTCACAGACATATTTTACATTGATAAAAGTGATAGTTATGAATCTTCCTGAAGCTGCTGCAGAAATGCTAGGACTTTTTTTGAAAGTCAGAAACTGGTAGACACAGATCTGTGGACCAAACTTGCCTGAATATAGAAGGCCTTTGACTGCATGAAGTCCAAGCAACAAGTTTGAGCAATACCTTATCAAGTTTATTTTACGAGTCTGGTATGTATTATGACTAAATTAGATTTTAAGAGGTGGAGAATCTGGAATGTCAGCGGTTCTATTTGTGTGCTCATTTAGAGGGAAAAGAGTTGGGAACTTACTGTTTGAAAATGATAACATCTGGCTGAAGTAGCTGCATTTGAAGCTGTGGTCATAAATTAGAAACCTTTAATTTTCTATATTAGTTATTTTCTAAATCTTTATTTTATAAATAAAAATTTGGGTTTTTTTTTCCAGAGAAAATTAGGAAGAAGCTTCATTCCCCAAGTATGTTCTGTAACAGCTCTTAGAGAACACCCAAAAAAGAGAACGCATTTTTGCTTAATCTGCTAGTCTGTCTACACGTTATGGTATCTTCATTTCTTACCCTCATAAGCTACCACACGAGCCGTAATTTCAGATACTATCTGTTGATCTGCCACCTTTTCCTTCTTTTTCTAGCTGCTACTTTGACCAAGTAAGGGGAAACAAGGAAAGAACCTTGAAATAAGAAGCTTATAAACAGGAACTTGTAGAGCTTTTAAGTATATGGAGAAGGCCAAAACATTCTTTCATTTTAATTATTAGAAACAGGAAAAAAAAAGTTGTCTACATCAGGCACAGAAAGTTGAACCTTGCACACAGTTGCTGAGAGCTCCCTGTGCAGTTGTCAGAGCACCCGCAGCCAAGCCAGCCCTCCTTGCTAAAGCTGCTCCAACCCAACAAACCAGGAACAAGTGGAAAAGTTTCCTCCTCCTGTTGGAGAAAGAAAGACTGCTATATCGGTGCTTTCCCAGAGCAAAATGGGCCAAGATTTCACCATTACTCCCCACAGAGTTCATGTTACTGCCCTTATTAGTGTGTTTTCTAGGAGACAGTTTTTACAGGAGGATCCTGTATTGAGTACCCTATTCTTCAGGGCATCCACGCTAAGCTCCTGGGCTCCAGTGCTAAGCTGTCAGGTTAGCTAACAAGAGACCCGTTGGAGCTGCTACTTCAGTATTTGTGCTTCTCTGAGCCCTTAATGAGAGTCTCAGAATATTTTGATGCCTCCAAACCAGTGCTGTTAGTTGCTTTATGTTCGTTCAGAACACAGAATAGTTTCAAATAACTGAACTATGTGGAGCCTTACTCTGTGGTTCTGTTAAGCTGTCCCTGTAGGCTAGCCTGTGTCAAAATTATTTTACAAAAAGAAATCTTCATTCCATCTTTAGCTTCTGTAAAATAAATAAAATAATATTAAAAAACATGTTTTAAAAGGGAAAATCATTACCAAATGAAAATTGAAATGTTCCAATCTAAAAATGTTTAGCTGGAAAGTTTCCATAATGCCAAACTTTCTTTTTCTATGACAACATTTACAACCAGTATTTACAAATGATTCTCTTTTCCACAGAATAACTTTTCTGATAGAGGAAAAAAAATGTAATGAAAATTTCTGGGCCATATGTATCAAAATATATTGTTTTTTCTAAATGAAATTCTACACCAATCTCTGGTAAAAAAAAAAATAAACGTGCACTTTATTGAGGAATTTATTTTCTTTCTGAGAATTTCTCTTTCTTTCTGTAACTTCTGCTGGAAGGTACAAAACCAGTTTAAACATCTGTCTTGATCTCAAGCTCTTTGCAAATATATTTCTGACACGTGTGTAAAGTGTGTATTGAGCTGAAAGCACCGTCTGCCTCATCAGGGTGAGCTTTGCAGGAAGGGGACACTAACACGAGGACTCGGGGACCTCAAGAACCATGATATTCCTTCGGGTTCATGGCTGCAGAATTCAGGTTTTGTGGAGCAACGTTGTCATCTGCAGCATATAAATTCCATATTGGGGAGTTAAATCCCACCCAATTAAATCCCCCCCAATTTATTTCTCACCCTCTCTCATAAAAATTTGTCATGTAAAAGTTTTACTTTATTTTATGTAAAGTATGTAAAAGCAATCCCTTTGAGTGTATATATATGGTTAGCAAAGCCCTGTGGGATCCTCTGGGTTGAAAATAGGGATTTTTATTGTTGTCCCTCTTCAACTAAAAAGATCTCATTCCTCCAGTAAAATTTATTGATATTCAGGGTTGTACCATAGAAGGACATAGGGCTGATTACGAGTTGACCTGCTAACCCTTTTTGCTGTCATTGCATCACTTTGTCACTCTAGAACACAGTTACTCTCTTCTTCAGTATTTGAACAGCAGAAAGTGGAGAAAAAAAACATCCTTGGCCCTGCATTTCCCTCTTATCCCATCCGTTAGAGGGGAGAGAGAATGCTGGAACCTCAGAAATAAGAGGAAGCTACGTTTGGCTAAGAAGATGGAGAGGGAAGGGCCTATTTTGCCTATGCGCAGCATGACCTCTTAAGGTCATCGCATAAATTTGTTCCTACTTAATATCTTCTAGCAGCCACTTAAAAGATCATCGCTGCGGTGCAGAAAGAAACAAGAAAATCAATTAATTCTTTTGAATCCTCTGTTTTAAAAAAAAAAAACAGGATTAAAGCCCGACTGCTTTTCAAACTGTTCCACGATGGATAAGGCCCACGTGAGGGCTAGCTCTGGGTTCCCTGCAGCTGAGAGCAGATCATCTGTGTAGCTGCTGGTGGCATGGAGGTGTCTCCCTGTGGGAAGCAGTCGCCATCGCTCCCATGATCCCAGCCCAGCGTCACCACAAGGAGAGCAGCCTCCTTGCCTGCCATTCCCACCTAAGCAGAGGTCTTCTGCCCTCCTTAGTCCTTATCGCTGAGGAGAAGAGGCTACTGCGTGTGGAATAACACTTTGGCTAAATTTGAGGGTGGAAATAAATACATAAAATTGGTCAGGGTGGCATACAGAAGAAATCCCAGACTTGCTTCCTTGAAATGCCTTTCCTTATTGATCTTATTGAAGGCTTTTACAGTATCAGGAGGGAAAGAAAAGAAAAAAAATCTGCAGTTGGTTTCCATAACTCTCGGGCTACATCAATTAAAATCAACAATTTTCCTGTAATATGTGATGATAATTTTTTTTTTTTTAATAAAGCCAACTTGGTTAGGATTTATCAGTGCCGCAGGTTTTTCTCTAGGCTCATAGTGAGAATGTTACCTTCATAGGCACAGTTGTATGAAACATTGATAACTAGGTTATTTTACAAGGTCTTTGCTTTATTTATAATAAATTAGTACTGTACCTAATTGTATTCCTCCTACAGGGAGAAGGCTTGCCGGTAAAGTGTGTAGAGAATGATTAAATGTACACAGGCACATAGTGGGGTGACTTCTCTTCAAAAGATGCACAAAATTAAAATGGGAATGCTGCTTTCCCTGGCGGCTTGCCATTATTAGGAGTCTCAGTAGCATGGGAAATTTCTTCTGTAGGAATTGGGGAGTCCAAAAGTCTCTCTGGTTTATTGCAGGGAAGCTGAAGTATACAGTGAAACTCTGCAAGGCCTTTTTGATCCTTGAAGAGTTCTGATGAATATACATTTTTATGAAAGTTGTAAAGTGTTTTCATTTCCTTATTAATCCCACCATGGTCCTGGAAGAACTACCACTGCTGGGCGGTAGCTGCGACAATCAAACTTTTTGTTCCTGTTGTTTTACACTACAAGCCAATCATGTTCCTTACATAAAGATTTGAGGAATCGTAAGTATAGTCCCAATATTCAGCATTTTTTTTTCCTTAATGAGCTCAGTAAGGCCTGTGTCTCTTTGAGCTGAGCCTTTGAATTGCTTGTTCTTTCTTTTCCACTGATTCAGATGTATCCAATTAAGTTTGACTCCAGCACGTCCAGATGTAACTGTTTCTACTGACAGAATGGTGCCTAGAAACTTAGGAAAGATGTTTTGGCTCAGGAGTAACAGAAATTTCAGGCAGTGATATATTAATAGACTTGGGGCAATATTTTAAAATACTACGGCTAATGTTTGTACGGCATGGTTGGAATTCACGGTATTCCAAGTCTTTGTATTTAGTCCACTGCAATCGAGCACATCAGCACACCTGGGCAACTGCTGTGCCAGATTTTCCAGATGGTAAATATCTTGCTGGAATCGAGATACCTACTGTACCCTTGGTTTCATCTATCACTCTTATGGGGAATCTATGGTCCAGAGACACAAATCCTAGCATTCAGTGATGGGAAATAAACACTGGTTCCTATGCAGAATCTCATTTCCTTCCACTGTATGTCCTACTAATAGGAATCAATGATATTTTCCATGGTACATCTTCAAAAGCCAGTTCTGCAGTCCTTCTTCAATAATGTTTCTCATTGAATGGGATATTTGTACCTAAATGAGTAATTCAGGATTAGGCTCTTCAGCTATATGAGTTTCTTCTTCATATACACAGTTATACACAAAACTGAAGACCTTTCCATCTTCTAAACTTCTGAAGTTTTCCTGGAACAAACATGCTCTTGTTACTCTGTTATGTTTCTCTTTTTATGAGTAAATTTCTTTCTTTTTTTTTTTTTTTTTGAGTTGTTGATTCTTCAAACATTCTGTGAAAACAAAGCCTGCTATGCCTGGTGTTGCAGCACCAGCATGCAAGTGATATGCTAGCTGCATGCAAACCATTTCCCAAACACAGCACAGAGCCACCTAAAACCAGACTTTCTTTCTTCCTACCACCAGCTAAGCATATGCCATGACATCCCTTCAACTTAGTGCGGAGTAATTTATCTCTGTTCAAGAGGAGACTACACCAGGATTATCACTGCAACCATGTCTCTGGCTTCCTAAACCTATGAATTCACTGGATATGGACATCCCAGGATAGACCAAGGGATACAGGGTTCTTGGGGTATAACTAAGATGCCATGATTAATCGGGACAAAGGAATTTGTGTGCTCACATCTAAATTTACCTTGTGCTGCTGGCTACCCCATCTCCTGCAGCATGAGAGCTCTGCATGCGGACTGACCCGTGCAGATAGTTTATACATAACCGTGCCCACGGTTCGAGTTTCCAACCAAGGAATTGTTTTACAAAGAAGCAGGAAACATGCCCTTTCCCGCCTTCATTTCAGGCAAGTGAAAACATTTAGCCGCAGCATTGGGAAGTTGTTGTTTTGGCAGCACTTTGTACATGGGTACGGAACACGTGCGGCTGTTCGCACATCTAAGTGTGCTGGCCCAACTGTGTTGTATTTCCATCTCCCAAGGCAAACACACACATCTGCAAATCCAGCACGCCACAGATCTTGGTGTTATTGTCTGCTGCTCTGCCAAAGTTGCTCATCTCTTCCTTTGGCTACCAATAGCACACAGGAGATCATGGTCTGTCTTCTCGCTCATCGATAACAAAGTGATAAGCGGACTGTGGAGTCTGATTAGCACTTTGCATCATTTCTGAAAGGACAGATAAAATCCTACTGTTTTCTGCATTTTACTGTGATTTCAATCTTTAAAGGAGCTTGGTTGCCCTGAGATTTCTGCTTTGACTTCGAAATGGCTTCGTAACACAGTATTATCTACTATATATCATCGTAATAGCTCTTTTTGCTCTCTTTCTTTCTCTGCAGAGCATCAAGGTTACCCTCTCCAGAACAATGTACTTGCTGGTTATTATCTCTTCAAGGTTTGGGAAAAAGAATTGTAAATATTTTTCTTCATTTCTAATCACTGAGCTCCAGAAGACCCTAAATCTTTTTGTTGTTCCTCATTTGGGAGCAGGTGGTTATAAAGATCATGGCTGCTCATTTTAAGATGGCTATAAAATGTTGCTTGCTCATTCTCTCCTCCTCACTTGAGATTGCCCCAAAATAGCTCCTCCTATGCCAAGTTTGAGATAACTTGATATTTCCACATTTCACAATAGAATTGTGCATTATAAGGGATTATGTTGAACAAATTGGCATTTTCCTCCAGTTTAACCAGGTTATTTGGTTACATTTTAAGCTTTGATTCCATAGACACCCAATCTCCCACTTGTTAACCAATTATTTTTACATAGAATAAATATAGATCATAATGAAGCATGTTTTTTTTTCTTAAGAAAGAGGACAAATTAATGTAAAACACATGTAAACATGGGTGAATCTATTTAAATAAACTGTCCACAAAATCCCTACAATATGTAAACAACATTTGTTATGCCTTGGAGATAGCATATGATTGGACTCATGAGACCCCATTTATCCTACTGAACAGTTTCTTTTATAACTTCAAAGGGAATTTTATGTATTTATGGCAATAGTGGGATGTTAAGTGTAGCTAGGCAGAAATTATACCTCAGCTATTTAGTTAATGCCAATAGGGATTAAATTAGATTTTATAGCTGTTAGTAGAAGTCTGTTTTGTAGCTAACAAGTGGGATTTTTAAATCCTGGAAAGCATAATCCTATTATAAAACTGGCAGCTGAATTAACATTATCTAGAAAGCAAGTCTTCACGGATTAACATTTTTTAACGTTAACAAAGAAAAACTAATGCTACAGGGATATTAGATGCTTTCCCCAAAAGTAGGGAGAAAGAGGAAAGTGAATATAGGACAAGATAAATGGCACAAATACTGCAGCAAGGGAAAAGCGGAGTGAAATATGCATGGGAGAGGAAAGCTGGGGGTGACCATGTTCTGCCTGCAATATGACAGAGATGCACCAGGTAGGAAGAGGCTCCACATTCACATGTTGGCACCTGCGTTTATTTGTAATATGTGACTTGTGAGTGTGCATGTGCTTGGGGCCGTTAGGGTGTGCAGGTCCTCCTGAAGGCCTCTCTGCATCCCAGCGAGGTGCACAGGGCTTGAAGTAGCTAGCCCTGCACAGAGACGCTCAACCCTTATACCATGGAGAGACCTCCATGAAGGAGCCCTCCCACCTGCTTCGAGGCTCCTGATGGGGCAGCCGCAGTGGGCAGTGGTATGGGGGGCAGCAAGGGGGTCTCTGAACTCACTGTCCTGCAATAATATCTTATTCTAGGAACTGCTAGACTATACAGGAGGAAGGCAAATGATGAGGCTATATGTCACCTCATATTTCAGTTAAAAATCTTTGTCCTCATCACGGTAGCAGAGCAAGCCTTTCACAAATGTTCACTTAAGATTATAAAGTATACATCTACTTTTAATTATTTTAAAAGCTCTTGGTTTACAATATGAGGGTTTATGCACAACTGCAGCAAGAAGTAATGACGTAAGATTTGGCTGTGTGGAGTATTGAGAAGAATCCAGCAGATAAATGTATCAGTCAAAAAAAGTGTAGAAAAATTTCTTCTAGACTTTGCAATACCATAGTCTGCACTGTTGATCCAGTATAGCAAAATCTAGATTTTATTAAAACAGGACCTGTTCTCTGTGATCTTCTCTTGCAAACTTCTTTATGTCAAATACAGAATTTCATTAATTAGTAATAGGAAACTAAAATGAAAGCATTCATTCAAACTCTTGGTTCAAATGAAGTGGAACTAGATACACATCAGTGCTAGACTTGAGTATTTTTATTCCAGATTTAACTGTGGCCCAACACATGACAACTTCACAGGTTCGCTCTTGGCTTGGTGCATTTGATGTGCTGTATTTTTCCTCTTTGTGAATTGCTACTTTAAAGATAGTACTTAATGGGTTACATTTTCAGAGAGCATCCCAAACGTGTGTGCAGCAGCCACGGATATGGGCATGGTTGCGAGTGCCTTAAGGGCTTTATTAGTTGGGTAGCATAGACTTTACCATGCAAAGGATGTAACAACATCTGAGCTGCGGAAATTGTGTAAAATTTCTAAATTGCCAAACTGCCCTCCCCTAAAGGTAGCGTCAGGAGGAAGGATCTTGGCACCATTTTATCGGTAGAAAAACTCCCATCATCTGGCACGAATAGGACCAAGATTTCTCCCCTGTTGTGTGCATGTTGCACCAAGGATAATGAACCCTAGCGGGAATTGGAAATAGTTGTTTGCCCTCTGTCATGGCTCATTTTCAAAAATCTGTCCCCCAAATGCTTCTCTCCTTTTTTTCTCCATGTGTGGAAGGGTACAGCTGTCCATAAGCATGCTATTCACAGTGGTGCTCTAAAGCATGTGGGTATCATTTGGACAGTGCCATGGTGCTGAGCACCTTTGGAGAAATGGGAGTAGAAGGTGTCTGTGGTTTCACATGCTGGGAAGGATATGAATGTGATTATTTTTTCTCAGAAGTTCATGATTCTTCTAATAAGGGCTAGTGATAAATCTTCCTTTCCCCCTTAAGCAGCGAGGGTTACTACTAGACCCTAAGGCTTTTTAGAGTTTGTTCTCTGATGTTCTCTGTCAGTGTTAGGAAGGATACAGATTTGCCCAGTAAAACTTGGGTTGATTTTTAAATATTTGGCTAGATCCTCAGCTTGTGCAAATTGGTTATTGGTTTAGCTCTTCAATTTTCTTGTGGAGATATGGTTTAGCTCTTCAATTTTCTTGCGGAGATGCAGTAACTCCGAATAAAGCAGTTGTCAGTTGAGAATTAAAAATATATATTTTTATATACATAGAAAGAGTCGTGAAGCCTTGGAACAGGCTGCCCAGGGAAGTGGTGGAGTCCCCATCCCTGGCAGTGTTTGGGAAATGTGTAGATGTGGCATTTAGGAATATGGTTTAGCAGGCAGGGTGGGAATGGGCTTACGGTTGGACTTGATGATCTTGAAGGTCTGTTCCAACCATAATGATTCTATGACCAGGTGCTTTTGCATCTGAGTATGTGTTTTGCTAGAGTGGATGTTTTATAGGGGCTCCTTCAGTGCCAGCATATGTACATCAGCAGCAGGGGTATTTGATTTCAGAATTAGACTTCATTTTGTTGTCATAATTGCTTATCATTGGTGAGGTACATTGACACTGCTGCAGAGAAGGAAAAAAATGGCCAGAAATGTGAAGGCAGGATATGGATATCAGTGCTTGAAGCTGCTAAAAGTTGCTCTTCACACACGCACTTGATTTTCTGCTGGGAATTCAATCCTGGCGCACGCTCCGAGTAGCGCCGGATTCGACTCAACAGAAACGAGCAGAAAGAGCAACAGGCGTTGCGGGGCGCAGAGCCCCGGCCACCGCCTCTGCCCTTGCCGTGGTCAGCGTGAGGCGGCAGCGTGTGGCCCTCCCTGCAAAGCCGAGGCTGCGGGCGCAGCCCGGGAGCCCAAGGGGTCGCCCAACGAGGTCCCATTTCAGGGGTCCGTGAAGCTCCGAGCTCACTCGGTGCTGCCAGGCCAGAGCAGGCCCCAGCACTCACCTCTGCAGGCCACAGGGGTTGGGCAAGCAGCCTCATGCCGCTCTGGTTAGGGGTTAAAAGGAAAAAAAGTGCCTGTTCAACAGGTACTTCTGAGCACCAAAGACCGGGGAGTCACAGGTGTGATTGCCGGGAGCTGCTTGTGGCACCCTGGAGGGAAAGAGGCTCTTTCCCTGTAGAGCCTGGGAGTTTTCAAACGCAGGAAAGGGGCCAAGGAAGTCTGATGAAGCAAATAAGGCCCAAATGTGAGCGCCAGTGGCACAAAGCAGTGGTTGCTGACATGAGCTCAACGAAGTCTTTCCGCAGGTTGTACAGGGAGCTGCCTATATGCTTTTTGACTGCTGCTGTTGCAGAAGAGATGCTTCTTTTAAATGGACAAGTTTCATGTTGAAAATCCCTGGCTGCAAGTCATCAGTCACTGGCTTTTGAAGACCCAGAATTTTGCAGGTGCCTAGCAGGGCTACAGGCATAGTGTTGTAAATCTGCTGTCGCTATTAAACCATTCCTTGAGTGAAGCAGAGCATTTATTTAACTGAAAATGATCTGCCATAAAGCGGAGCATTTATTTAACTGTATCCTTTTTGTTCTACATTTGGCTTCATTCATTGGACAGTTTTCAGAAATGTTACGCTATGGGTCCTCTGCTCTGAAGTGGAATGAAACCTTTCCAAGCCATCCCAGAACGATGTTTGTGTAGCCTGTTGCAGAGAATGCCAAGCAGTGTCTCCATGTCCTCCCTTGTTTCTGTGCCAGCTTTTCTAATAGTTTAGCCTTAACATGATTTTCAACAAACAATGGATGTTGTTGTCGTCCATGACCATGGACACAGAAGACGCAAAGAAGCGGAAATTCATAATCCTCTCATATAAAGTGTTATTCTGTGTATTGAAATATTACATTTTTTTCTTTATGATTTTCTCTCTCTCTTTTTTTTTTTTAGTGAAAGTGACCGCATATCCTTCAGCTTTTTTTATAACTGGAGATGTTTTCTGAACATTTTATCAGTCTTGTAAGCTTGCGGAATCTCCATTTTTGTCAATTCTGGTCCCCAAACTGGATATTTCAGCTGAAGTCTTATAAATGCTATATGGAGCAGGGCAATTAGCTCCTATTTTATACCATATGGTGCACCTGTTAATAGATTTCTAGAGTGAACCCTATCCTTCTCATAATAACACCACAGTTCACTTTGTGATCTACTACTCTCATTTTCAGCTATACTTCTGCCTGGGCTATGTGGCTGTATCTGTACATACATATTTCCTCTGTCATATATGGTACTGCTGTGTTATCTTTTTCACTTTTGACTGTCTTTCCAGTTCGAGAAGGTCATTGCATCCCCCTCCATATTAGAGATCTCTGAAGATAATTTAAGTCTTCTGTCACACTATTCACATTGTTAATGAAAATTTTAAAGTGATGCACATTAAGTAGGCAGCTGAAGTGGGCATTGAACCTCATCTGGCAGCTGAATGAAAGGGACAAATAACCTCTCTCAGGTATCTGGCCACACTCAATAGCAGTCCACAGACTGGCTATTCAGGCTAGCACCCCTGGCCCGTGCAGTTATCTTGCTCCCACTGCAGAACTTCTTGCTTCTCCTTGCTGATCTTTCTGGATTCCTGTCAGCCTGATCCTGGCATTTCTCTTGGTCTCTCTGGCTTGAAGCTCTACCACCCATAATGTCAGCATGGGTGCCTAGTTTGGGTCACTGGAAAATTTGCTGGGGGTTCATTCTGTCATCACCGAGGTTGTTGAGGACGATGCTGAATAAAATTGACACCAGTATCAAATTCTGGGGTTATCCACTTGTTGCCAGCTACGAACTGGCATTGACCCATTCATAACTACGCTTTGACCTCAGCTGTTCAGCTGTTTAGTCCATCTAACAGTCCATTCTTCCAGCCCCTACTTTTTCAGCTTCCAGATGCAAATGGCATGGAAAAGAATGACAGAATCCATTCTGAAGTCAAGGGGTATTACATCTGCTGTTCTCCCTTCATCCGCATAACTGGTTGTTTTGTTGTAAAAGATTGTAAAAAGTTTTTTGTTGTAAAAGGTTGGTGAGGCAAAAATGTCCTGCTCTCTTCTGCCCACACAGTCTCTTTTGTGTTCTTCTTCTGATTTTGGAGGAGGATCAGGTTAGGGAGCACTTAAACAGCAAGGATATACACAGATTCATGGGACCTGATGGGAGGCATTCAAAGGAGCCGGCTGATGTCATTGAGAAGCCACTCTCAAGTTATCTTTGAAAAGTCATGGAGATTGGGAGAGGTTCCAGAAGGCAAGAAGAGAGTAAATGTCACCTCTATCTTCAGGAAGGACAAGAAAGCAAATTCGGGGAACAACAGACTGGTCTGCGTCATCTTGATCCATTGGAAGGTGTTGGAGCGACTAATCCAGGGTGCTATTTCCGGACACATGAAGGGCAGACAGTTGATCAGGAATAGTCATCATGGATTTATGAAGGAGAAATCACAGCTAACCCACCTGACAGTCTTCTGCAATGAGGTGACTGGCTTGGTGGATGAGGGGAGATCAGTGTTTGTTGTTTACTGTGACTTTAATAAGGCTTTTGACACTGTCTCCTGTAATGTTCTCATAGACAATAAGTATGGGCAAGGTCAGTGGAGAGTAAGGTGGATTCAAAACTGACTGAGCTGCTGAGCTCAGAGCGCTGAGAACAGAGAGAACAGCTTCGCAGAGAAGGCCCTAGACATCCTGATGGACAAGCTGAACATGGGCTAGCAATGCACCTTCATGACAAAGGCCAGTGGCGTCCTGGGCTGTGTTAGGAAAGTGTTACCAGTAGGTGGAGGAAGGTGATCCTTCCCCTCGCCTGAGCGCTGATGAGGCCACTTCTGGAGTGCTGGGTTCAGCTCTGGTACCAGCAAGGCATGGATTTATTGCAGTAAGTCCAGTGAAGGCCACAATGGTGATTAAGGCACATGTCGTACAGGAGAGGCTGAGAGAGCTCGGATTGTTTAGTCTGGAGAAGGATCCAGGGGGATTTTATCAGATTATCCAATAGGAAGGTGTAAAGAAGACAGGCACAGACTCTTCTCAGTGGCTTGCTGAGGACAAGAGGCAATGGGCACCAACTGAAGGACAGGAAATTCTACTTGAGCATAAGAAGACATTTCTTTACTATGAAGATGTATGAACTTTGGAACAAGAGGGAGTTTGTGGTGCCAGAGGTGCCTTGCCAGGAGGTGCTCAGAATCTGACTGGACACGGTCCTGGGCAACCTGCTCTTGGTTTGGACCAGATGATATCCAGAGTCCCTTCCAACCTCTTCTGTTCTGTAATTCTGTGATTTCTTTGTTTATGGTCATCATAATACCACCGTATTGTTGTGTTCTGCCTCTATTTCTTCTTTACCCAGTTGTAGCCCATAAGCTTAATGAGCAGGAGATTTTGTTCTGATTTCATTAGAGTGTTTCATTAGAACATTTCATCAGTGTATTGTAAAGTGCCCTTAGCATGAGAACATATTACGCTTTCTGAACATACACAAATTTTAGTTATCTCAAGTTGAATTTAGATACCTGAATTTGTAAATGTGATTCCCGTCCCCATTGCTAGTCCCTGCGTGTGCTCTGTGTACTCGAAGGTCTAGTTGTGGGTGTATTCAGGAATGCCTCTGTCCTCTTCTGGCAACTTGTTGTTTCTCTCGTGTTAAGGTTATCGGAAAGTTGTCTTCTGTCTGAGTCCCCAGAGTAGATGAGATCAGAACTTCCCCTGCAAACTTTGACAGGAGACCCATGCAAAGAGGTCAGTGCATTGACCCATGCAGTGGGTCACCAATGGCACAGTGACCATGGCCGTTTTATTCAAAAAAAAATGTCCATGAGGGGAAAGAAGAAATAATGGTCAAACGCACTGTGGATAACATGCTTATTGGGAGCTAATGAGTCAGGGTCAGAGGGGAAGCCAGAAAAGGGGAGAGTCATGGTGGGGGCCCTGGACAAAGATTTCCTTAAACAACTGAAAGAAGTCTTGCAGATTCTTTCCCATTCTCATGCTGTCCTTTAACCATACAAGCATCTGCTGAGAGGCCAGCATGATCACGAATAGGCAATATAGATTTCTGCAGTGAATGACGAACAGTTTTTTGATGCAGAAGAGCTAGCCAGCGTAGATGCTTGGATGGGCTCATGAGTAAGAATGAAGGGGTCAGTTGATGGCAGCCCTTGAGTGCGGGAGCTGTGAGATGGTGCAGTTTAAGATGGCAAAGGAAGCACAGAGGGCAAGGACATTAGTCTTCGGTTTGTTGAGGGAGCTGGTAGGCTTGATTAATCCCATGGTAGGTTGCCCCTGAAGGTCAAGGGAGATCAGGGCTGTTGGTCAGTCTTCAGTTATAACCTTCTCAAAGCACAAGAAGAATTCATCTGAAGTGCAGGAAAACAGGCAGGCATAGCAGGAGGCCAGCTCGCTGAACAGGAAACTCTTGATTTAGCTCAAATGCAAAAAGGAAGTGTACAGGAAATGAAAGCAGGAATGGTCTACCAAGGGGGAAGTGTTGCCCAGGCTTGTAGGGACAGAATTAGGAAGGTCAAAGCTTTGCTGGAATCAAAATTGGTGAGGGAAATGAAGGGCAACAAGAAAGGTTTCTACAGACTCACTGGCAGACCAAGAAAGACCAAAGAAAAGGTGGGTCTATGTTTGACCTGCTGAGTGGGGCAGGTGACCTTATGCTGCAGGATGTGGATAAGGCTGAGATGTTCACCTTGTCACCTTGTCACAGGCTCTACTGTTATGGACTGTTCTTGGACTTTTCAAGTTGTCTCCCTGTGCCAAGCGGCAAACCTTGAGAGAGAGTAGTGTTACATACAGTAGAGGAGGATGAAGTTAGGGACTCTTAGCTGGATTTATGTGAGCCAGTTGGACTGCAGAGGAGTCACTGGAGGCTCCTGAGGAAACTGGCTGGTGTCATCACGAGGATGTAGCCTGCCATCCTTGAACGGTTGGGGAGCTTGCGAGTTGTTCCTGGTGACTGTAAAAAGGCAAATGCTCCATCCGTCTTCAGGAAAGGCAAGGATGAGGAAGTATAAGCCTGTTAACCTCAGCAGTCACCAGGAAAATTACGGTGCTAGTTCTCATGGAAGGTATTTCAAAGCACATGGTGACGTAGCTATCATATATATAGACAGAGAACATCAGGCCTTACCCACCTGACTGCCTTCCCTGATGAGATGAATAGCTGTTTAGATGAGGGGAGAGCAGCCTAAGTCATTTATCTTTAGTAAGGTAAATGTAGTGAAGCTTTCAACGCAACCTCCCACAGTATCGTGGCAGCCAGCTTGACAAGAAGTGGACTGCACAGCTGCACCGTGTGTTAGCTGAAAAACTGGCTGGACTGTGAAGCTCAAACTTTAGTGGTCAGTGGTTGAAAGCCACTGGTTGGTGGCAGTTAAAGTGATGTGTTGCAGGAATTGTTTAATGCTGGCAGCAGCAGCCCAGACCATGGGATGGAGCGCACGCTCAGCACACTTGCAGATGCTGCTGTTTTGTGGGGGAATGACTGATATGCTGGAAGGCAGGAGTGCCATTTAGAGGGACATCAGCGGGCTGGGAGCAGACAGGAACAAAGGTGGATATAAAGTGCCACAGCTGGGATGAGATAAGCTGGAGGGAGACTGCCTGCTCTGCTCAGAAGAAGCTGGGCTTCATGTTTATAAGAATCTGAACTGGAGTCAGTGCACCCTCATGTTGGAGGACGTTGGCCCCATTCTGGGCTTCATTAACAAGGGTCCAGGAAAGTGGCAGTTCTCCTCTGCTTGACTTTTGTGAATCTCCATGGGGAGGCCTCTGTCTCATTGTGAATCACAAGACAAGGGAGCGTGACAGACTGGAGAGAGTCCAGGCAAGGGCCACTAATACGGTCGGGGTACAGGAGGTGAGGCTGATGGAACTGTACCGAGGAGGAGGCTTCCCTACCAGAAGCAGAGCTGGCTGGCGACAGAGCCGGGCTCTTCTCACAGGAGCACAGCAAAGGGCCATGAGTTACATGAATGGAACTGGTGACTGGAGGTAAGGAAAAAGGCTTTCCCCGTGCAGGTGGTCAAATGCTGGAACAGGCTGCCTAGAGAGGCTATGGAGTCTCCTTCTCTGGAGGTCTTCCAAACCTGCCTGGATGCCACCTTGTGCAACGTGCTCCAGGTGTCCTTGCTGGAGCAAGGAGGGTTGGACTAGATGATCTCTAGAGGTCCCTTCCAACCTCAACCAGTCTGGGATTCTATGTGTGGCTCTGTCACCCTCACAGGAAAGTTCTTCCTCACATGGAGATGGAACTTCCTGTGTTTCAAATTGCACCCATTACTCCTTGTCCTGTCACTGGCTATCACAGAGAAGAGCTGAGCCCCATCCTCCCTGCATTCCCCTCTCAAGTTCTTGTGCATGTTGATCAGACCCTCTCTCATTCTTCTCTTTTCCAGGCTAAACAGGCCCAGCTCACTTAGTCCTTCCTCTTAATATACACATATACCCAATATGGATCTCCGGTAGCTCAGATTCTCAGTGTATCCTGTAGCTGTCCCCAGACCCTCCAGTCTCCCAATTTCTGCCAAGTGGAAGTGCACAGTCCTGCTCCGGGGATGAGCTATCAGCCCTGTTTTGATGGTGCACACACACACACACACTCTGTGGAGCACTTCAGTACAGGCTCTGCACTGTCTGCCTATCCAGTCGCTAGCCCTAGATCCAGTTAACAATTTAGTGCATCCTACTGATTTACTACTTCTTTTAAACTACAGCCATATTTATTGTTACTAAGTTCAAAGCAAGGTTTCTCAAAGTCAGAGATTCCTGCTAAGCAACTTGCTGTCACTGTTTGTTTTTTTTTTTTCAGGAGGAGATGGGTTATTCTGAAACCTTCTTTATCTACAGATGTAGCTGTGAAATGAACAGCTGTAAGCATGGCATGCTTGAGCATCCTATAGAGTTAAGAAGGAAATTTCACAGAACCGATACACGTTGAATTTGAAATTAAAAATGCAAGCTGCTGTATTACTTCCTTAATTTCACTGACCCACATAGGAAGGTCTGTGAGCGCAGTATGTTTTACAGATCGTTTGCGCAAGGTGGAGGAGGAGGAGCAGCTCAACTGGGTTAAGCGTGGTAGATGGTATATACAGGAGCTTCTGGCCACCCTGCTGCTACTGCAGTTGATTAGCTGTTTTCCATAATTATGCATTTCCATCAGGGGTGCAATGGTTATCACCTCTGGTAATGAGATTGCTCCCGTTTCCTACCAGTGTAATGTTCTGCTGGTTTCCTTCGGCACTCCTCGCACTCGGCACTTCCGAGTGTGCTTGGCCATATTCCTTTCCACAGGTCCCGGATCGTGTGGACTCCTTCCCAGCACTGTCAGCCTCGTGGTGGCACCCCGGAGGAGCGCCAAGGCAGCAGCGCAACCCTCACCGCGCTCAACTAGGTCAAGATCATTTGTTGTTTTTGTTTTTTTTTCCCTTCAAGTAACCACACCGGGCTATCACAGTATGGGAATTAAATGCTTTTCACTAAGGTGGGGAATCACTGTAATCCATGACATATCAGAGCTGTTTCTCCATGGTTTTTCATCCCATTTACCTCAGAAGGCAAATCAGATAAGGCGCTATCCTTTCATTACAGTATTGAAAAACTTGCAGATTTTGCTCGGACTCCCTACATGCAGAGGACTTGTTCCCTAAAGCAGTGTTAAAAACTGTATTGCCAAAAGTATTGGCAATTGAATGATAAGACACAAAAGTAAGGACTGATGTTGGTCTGACCTACAAATTCTCCATTTTCCTGGTGCTGAGTAATTGTCTTGGGTATTTTTTGAACAAAAAGAAAGAAAGATACTCAAGTAAAGGACAAGAAAATCATGAACTGCCACAAAGAAGATGCAAAATTGTAATGTACATTGCCGTAGCAAAGAGGAGAGATGATGTAGTGAAACTTTAGGCTGTGAGATGCCAGGCCCTCCTTTTGACAGAACCTCTGGAGGAAAGATAGAGGCTGTGCAACCCTTTACAGACAGCTGTACAGGTCATAGATCTGGCCTAAACAAGGGTGTTTTTTTCTAAGCCGTTCCTTTCATTGCCTTCCTCTTCATGCCAAGCTCCCAGCGGAGATATGCAAGCTGCCCAAGAGCTGTCCTGGCAGCACCTCATTCCCTTCCTCCGGGGCCTGATTCCGGGTCAGGACCACAGTGGACTTTCGGATGTCACAGAGTGCCCCAGCTTTCACCTGATTTGCTGCTTTTTTTCCTTCCAGAGGGTGGCATGAAAAGGGCAATGCTGTATGCTACCAATCAAGCACCTCCTTAAAATAAACGCCACCATCACAGTATCTCTCACATAGAGATGCCAGTGAGTAAGCTGAATGGGGCAAAGAAGGGCACTCTGTTCTGAACATCAAGCGAGTACACAAATGTGGCTTTTGCCACAAAATATAAATGACAGTACTTGAGCGGAAGCCTTGGAGCACAGAGACTTCCTTGACTCTCCTTGTGGTTCCAGGAGCCATGTGACAAATTCTCTTAATGCTTTTTACCCCTTAAAGTTGTCCCAAAATCTCCCAAAGACTTGCTATGCAACTCCACTTCTAAATGAAGCTGCCAGATTTCCCAAAGAGAACGAATCTGGTCAGGAGACCAGAAAATGATATCACCTCAGCAGCAATCCGCTCTTCTCATGCAGGAAAACGTCTTCAACCTGAGGGTGCCTGTAAAAGCCAACAGTGCTCCTGAGCAGTCACGTGCAGGAGGAAAGAGATTTAAGGAGCCTTCTCTTTTTCAGAACCCAGTTTTTCAGTGTCCCAGTTGGCCCGGGCAGGGCGCTCCCAGCGAGGACAGAACACACGAGAGCTGAGCACGCCACGCGGCATGTTGAGTACATGGGTTGGCTCAGTTGCGTCTCTCCAGGGTGCTGCCTGGTGCTTGGAGGAGGCCTGTGCCTGCACACCACGAGCAGGCACAAAGCATTTCAGTATTTCCTTTCTTGCCAACATTTTGGGTTTCTTTTTCCTTTTTTTTCAGAGTGCTAAAATGAGACAGGGTGGTGCTCAATCCAGATGCTTTCTTCGGGCTTTGCAGAGTCTGGCTTTTGGAGACTGAGCACCAGCTGTGAAGTTACATTGATAAGATCTACATTTTGACAGAATAAGATATATAATTCACCCTGGAAAAGTCAGAAGCCTTATTTCTGACAAACTACTACTTAAGAGAAGATTTGACTACACTCTTTAATTCAATCTAATCTACCCAGTCTAATTATATACTCATTTCTACTCTAGGAGACTAGTAATATAAAAAATCATACAAAATTTGGGATCGTTTTCAGCATTGCATGAGGTCACTAAGCTTGGGACATATAAGTGCTGTGAAGGCAACACCAGGGAGTTTTCATTAAAAGGGTTTGATAAGGGATTTATATTGTAGCAGAGGAAATGCACTCTGAAAATCTCTCTATTGAACTCGTTACTTCATGCAAAGCAGTAACTGCAATAATAACAAAAAATCACATCTTATTTCCTGGAGAAGTGGGAAATGAAGAGCATATATTTAAATAGAAATCGTATTATTAACTCTTTGAGGTTCCAGTATATTTCAGTGATCTCTGAACACAGCTGTACAGTGCAAGTGCCAGTGTTGGCACGAAGAGCACCTGAGAAAGTTCCCTGTTGTGCCAAGACTGTGACACTGCGTTCTGCTGGAGATCTCCCTGGCTCTGTTTCATGCATACCTAGAAGACTTAGCAGATTGTGAAAATGAATGTTTTCCATTCTCATGGCTGATTTTTGCATGCATCTGTTCACTCATCTAAACCTTAGTTACATGCTGCTATGAGAATGAAAGGGTATAATTTTTTTCCTTGGATATTGGGATTGTTTCATGCTCCACAATTTTTGCATAAGGATCCTGTGCAGAAATTATAAAACACTTGTCTTACTGTAGTCTTAGAAAACACATGGTGTACAGACACATTTTCCTCATTCTGCATGCATAGTCAGCCTTAATGCTAGACAAATTACATGCACAAATCAGAGAAAATGTATGATTCGTAGAATGGAAAATACCTGTTGACAGGTACAGAAAGATAAATATTTAAATATGATATATTTATATGACTTTAATAAACCCATACCTTTATGTCACAAACTCTGTTCAGTAATTCATGGCTCTTGCTTCATATATCAGTTTGCAAGTTACTTTAAGTGAAGTTTGCCAAATTGTTTGAATATAGTAACAGTGCTATATAACTAATCTTATGTAGGAACATATATACTGCAAATTCCTTATTATATTTGTTTGAAGAAATGGCCTGGCAATTAACTAAATTTAATGAGTTTGAATGGAGTCATGAAAGAAGATAGATAGAGCACTTTAGAATTATCAATTGCCACACCATTGCTTTAAAAAAAAAAAATCTGGCATGCTAGATTTTTCTGTTGTGATTTTACCGTAATACAATTCTAAACAGCCCTTAATATTAATAATACCTTTCCACAAAGGAGGAGTTTAACTGGCTTAACCACATTCTCACGTGCAATCTCGGCAAAGGCTAAGAGTGAGATCCAGAGGAGCCTCAGCCCACCCAACCCCTGCCATGTTCCCAGTAAATAGTATCAGTGTGTTGTTTTTCAGAATTATTTGTGCAGATTTGTATTCCCTTTGTTGCAGGGATGTACTTTTTTGAGCCTTGTCCTCGTGCCACCAAAATTAACATGCACCAGCTAAAAGGTAAAGACAAGAACACAAAGGCAAAAAAGGCAGCAGCAGCAGCACTGTGCCCCACAGTACTCTTAAAACACTTGCTTCTTGTGCATCCAGAGCACACATTAAACCTTTATATCACTCTTCAGAGACTGTCATTTCTTTTTCCACAGCATAAAGTTTACTGGTTCTTCTCTTTTCTAAAGCACCCTCTTTGCCGAGTAGTTACACAAAGGGAACAGGGCTAAAAAGTGAGTCACATTAGTCATGCTGTGTAAGGTCCAGTGAAGTGGATTTCCAATTATTGCTAATTTATTCCGGGGTAAATTGCCGCGCGGCGAGGGGGCGAGCGGTAGGGGTGGGTGCGGAGCCGCACTGGCGCGGCGGGCGCACGAGGCTGGTCAGGGCCGTGCACTCCCCGCGCTGCCTTCATGGGCAGCGTCGGCCTCCCACAGCAAGAGGGAGGAGAAACTAAAGTGGAGCTTGAGTTTAGCGCCCAGGGGTGTCAGTGAAGCCCCCTTCTCACGTGTGCGTGTACGCAGGGTCGCTCCTGCCTCTTGGCTGTCAATGGGAGTCTCGAGCCGTGCTCTCCCTTGGCTTGTAGCATCCGTGGTGCTGGAAGGGCACATGGAAGAACTGCTGTTTCGTTTTAATACTCCATCATCTGCAGGGTGATACGTGTGCTAACAGCAGTCTGGTGAGCTGGGGGAGGAAATGCGCTGCTTATATAACGGAGCAACCAATAAACACCTTCTTAATAGAGCAAAAATGAATGCTTGGTCTTAGCTCGCGTGATCAGAGCACTAGACATAGCCACTGCAGTAATTGATAGATATATAACCCTGTGGTTGAGAACAGCTGTTTTGGTTTTAGTGACAAGCAGTGTGTTCTGGCCATGGGAGCCGAGCCCATCTGGGCCCGTCCCCAAGGGCCAGTCTCCCTGCTAGGACTAATGGGCATTTCCATGTTGAGTTTTCCATCCTTCCCCTGCAAAGGAGATAGTTACTTATTTTAAAACAACCAGTGTTAGTGAAGCTTTGGAGAGCCTCTAAACAGCTAAAGAGATTTTCAGGGGAGTTTAGGCATTCATACCGCTTTAAAAATTTCATTTCCACAATCTGTACCTCTAACCTAGAGACACTTTAAGTAAGGCATTATAAAAATAAGGCTCAGTAGCAATTTTGTATCCTCAGTGATCACAGTGGTGTTTTCATAGGCAGGTCTTTCTCTGAAAGACCAAATTTTCCTTTTGGGGTAGGAAGAAATCTTATAGCAGCTAACCTGTAAAACCAGTGTACAGTGTGTCTGCAACTTGTCTCATCACAAATCATGTGGCTTCTGATGCTCTGCAGATTGCAACTAAACTCGCAGTCTCCAAAATGTGCGTGCTGCTGCAGTCAAAGTCAGAACCAGAGATACTTCCATGAGGCAGAGAAGTGTCCTTATACTCCTGTCCAGACCCTATGTGAAAGCATGCTACACCATAAATATCTCCAGTAAGAATAACCAGTCTTATTCTTATTGATTCACATTTAACTTATCACAGAATCACAGAATGGTTGAGGTTGGAAGGGATCTCTAGAGATCCTCTAGTCCAACTCTCCTGCTCCAGCAGGACACCTAGAGCACAATATAAACAACTCATACTCACTTTTAATATGCTTTTCTTTTGGCAGAATGCTGTAAAGTAAGTACTTTTGCAAAAATTTTATTAAACTGGAAGCTCCCATGTTCTCTGCTTATGCCATGTTTTACATAATAGAGATGTAAATTTGCTTGCTTGCTTTCCTGCTTTTTTTTTTCCTTTCTAAAATGTAAGAGCTAAAAGGCAATTAGAAATAGTGGTTTTCTTTTGGCAACTCAAAACTGTTAATAGTTGGAAAGTTCTGTTTGTAGCATAGATTGCTAGTAAAATTCGCCTCTTCCTGCCAAAATCAGAGAGTCCAATTTTCAACCTCCCCAGTCTCTCTCTCTCTGCACGAGCTTTTCTCACAGAGCAGGATTCACTTCTGGCTGTTTTGTTCATGCACTCTGTCAAAAAATATTTTCTGCATCTCTAATTTCATCAAGATATGCTTGACTGCGGTCGTCAGAATCACTGAGAACTAGTGTTTAATTCAGAATTGCTGTGCCTATGGCTGCGTCATTCGAACAACTGAAATATCAGTGAGGAAGGAGACCACCATGGCTCCACAGTTTGCTGGCATTTTTTTGTGTAATTATAAGGGAAACTTCCTTATTGTGTGAGGCTTCCCATTCTTAAACAATGTTTCATTTATAATATGCTACCCATTTCTCATATTTACATTGGGGAAGACCTGTATATAAAAGCTCTGTATTTCATTGTTGAATACCTTTTGTAGAGAAGTGCCATATTTTGAGAAATAATAATTACCCTTCTTTCTTCCTCCATTAGTCATAGTAACACATGTCCAAATAGCAAGCTTCACTGATAATTATCTCATCTATGCAATTAATAGAGTATTTTTATCTCTGAGATAAAGTCAGCAGCATCCAGCCCAATTTCAGTGCAGTACTCCCCAAGGGAGACGTGAGTAGGATGGCAAAAGTTGTTAAGAGCTAAGACCCAAAGAGAAAAGACAGGGAGAAGGTTAGAGTGTCTCCCTACCTCTCAAATATGGGTTGCTTTTACGAACATGAGTCGTTTTTGGAATGAAGCTGTGCTATGAACTTTCACCCTTGATCATAATCTACCTCAGGCATATGACATTATAACCCTGTGATTATCTCCTCGCCAGGCAATTTATCTGTCCTGGGCTGAGTGTTTTTCTTAAGCACTAGTGTGTTGGGAAAGCTAGCTGCCAGGGTATTAAATAAGTGAAATTCAGGCCCTTGTGCCTTGAGGCAAGCTGGCTTGCATGGGCTTTGCCTTTGGCCATGCTGTTGTGCAGCGAAGGTGTACAACTGGAGAGCTGGGAGCTGCCTCCCGAGGGACTCTAGCGGACCCCCTGGAGCTCTGCTGTTTCAGCAAGCAGTAACCTCCCCGAGCGACTGTTGTTTTGGTTTCCATGTGCTGTTCACCGCTCACAGTGTTCCTGCAAGCTCAACATCAGTGCGGATGCTGAGTCTTAAAAATTGAGTTGCCCTTCACCCCCAGCTGCATCTTATTGGTGTGCATTTGGGCTGGTGTAGCTCAGAGTAGAAAACAGGCCAGGGAACAATATTCAAACCAGGGGTGAATCCAACCATTTCTGATGTAAGTACAGCAGGCTGGATTTTCCCTAAATATATTTAGGCAGGGAATTGGGTTTAGTCAGTGATTGTTTTGAATGATGAGATGTTCATTACAGCTGTTTTCCTTGGCTGCTGATGTGAAACAATTGACAGATGAAATGTGAGAGGATAATTTCAGGTTTCACACCAGTGACTCCCTTTTATTTGGTACCCTTCTGGGGACTGGGAAAGACAAGTGCCGTACAAACCCTTTGCATAACTGAGTGCTGAATCAGCAGGTCAGAGATGAGGTCATTCCAGGAGCTTTCCAAAAACTTGCCATTGTTGTTCTGTTATTTTGTTTCTGGATAGGTTTTTAAAGGATTTTCATTATCTAACATACAATTTAGTGCTTGTCCCTATGTTCATCTTTAATCCTTGTTGGAGCAGTTGAAGACTTTAACTATGTGCTCTGGGAGTCCTTTATTTTGGCAGGTTTAGCAAAATAGCTGTTAGTTGACTGGAAAGGACCTCTACTTTCAGTCCAGGGATAGCACACAAGTCTCAGGGGTGAGAAGTGCACTGTGGAAAGCTTGCATAGGGTTATGTGGTACCCTTTTTGGAATAAACAGTGTAACAAATCATGGGACTTACTTAGTCCCATAGATTAAGATTATGGTAGAGCCATACAGAAGACAAATGAAATGAGGGTGACAGAGCCCTGGAACAGGCTGCCCAGAGAGGTTGTGGAGTCTCCTTCCCTGGAGATCTTCAAGACCC
>JAWLRI010000693.1:1989534-2015077 GCA_034781795.1 Crypturellus tataupa
CTGTGTGTGCAGGGGGGTTGGACTAGATGACCTCTAGAGGTCCCTTCCAACCTTAGGCATTCTGTGATTCTATGAAACCTACAATATGTTTTCCTGTTGCAGAGTGGTCTGAAACATCCTTGTCTGTGATCTTTACTTCTGCAGTGCCACCAGCTCATAGCAGAGGGCAATCCTGTCTGCTACAAAATCAAGCGACAGATTCAAAGAGCTGCACATACTCGTGGTGGAAATGCAAGCGTGGGAGTCAGGGCCTGACCCCTGGTGCAGTCACCATGTGCCAGTGTCCTATGGAAGAGGTGCCCATCAGTGCTGCTTTCTGACGGCCGATACTCCCCAAACAGAGCCGATTTCTAATTTGCAGAGGCCTTCAGATGTTTCCCGCCTCGCGAACTGCTGGCACAACATAAATGATTGCTTCGTGCTTCTGCTGCTTGCAAATGGCCCTTTTCTTGCGAGCATTCCCAGCGCCGAGGCCCAGTCTCCGGGCCAGCAGGTGCGGGGAGCGCAGCGAGGGTGGTCCGGGCGCCGCGCGCCCCGCGACGGTGTATCCCGCCTTTCCCAACAACAGGCTCTGCAACCGGCGGACGAGCTCCGGAGGGAGTCCTAGACAGCCCTCCGCGGGCAGGAGGAGTTGGCAGCCGCGCAGGGCCTCGAGGACGGGGCTCACAAAGCTGGGAAAACGGCCCCTCCTGCGGCGCGGTGCTCCGTGCCAAGGCCGTCATCCTCGCAGCCAAGACGGGGGCTGCCGGGGTCTCCCGCAAGAGCCTGTCAGCCCCTTTCATTAGGCAGCCGGAGGGGCTGCCGCTGAATGAGGCGCGGCGCTTCCTTCCCCGCGGGCCGCGCGCCGCCGCGCTCTCATTCCTTGCCAGCCAGGGCAGCAAGAGGCCGGGATTAGAAACAAAACTCGGGGGTTTCTGCATGACTGTGCACAGCGTATTAGCACTAGGCCGCTTTCTTCTTCTTCTCCTTTTTTTTTTTAATAAATATTACCTTTTTTTTTTTTTCCTTTTCCCCCAGCACTCGCGGTTTTGTCCTCGCCCTTGGTGGCCCAAGGGGTGGGGAACGTTGGCCAAGGCCAGGACACGGGGGCTCCTGCCTCTCATGACGGCCAAGGTGACCCAGGGCGGGCGGCCTGCAGGAGCACCCGCCACCTCGACCCCGTCTCCCTGCGGCACGCGGCCTCGCCACGGCCACGGTCGGGCCTTGGGAAGTGCCGCCCGGGCCGCGCGGAGAGGTGGCCTCGCGCTGCTGTTGAGGCTGCTCCGTGTTGTGAGCTCACACGGGGAAATTGAAGTTTCCCCGAGCGGCCGCGGACGGGGCGCTGCGTTCCCCGTGGCCTCGGGGCGCCCCGCAGCTGCGGCTGGCCCCTCTTCCCGCAGTGGGGCTGGACGGCCTTGCGGAGGATGCGCGGCAGGGACCTCCTCCCGGAGAGCAGATGTCCTCGCCAGGAAGGGTAGTCAAGCTTATGCTTTCTCTAAGGAAAAAAAATAAAAAGCTTCCTAAAAGATTAGTTTTTTCTCTCCAACTCTCCATATTAAAATAAAAAAAAAAAAAAAGGGAGAGTATTACTCCTTGCATGTGACTGCGTAGTTTAAATGTAATTAAAGGAAAACTGGTCTTTTTTTTCTTCCACTGAGGAGTTGCATTTATACATTTTAATACCAAGATATGCTCAGGAGGGAGCACAAGCCTATCATTGGCTCTTACTGCAGGCAATGCAAACTGAAAAATCTAAAAGAAAAGACTACAGCACAGAAAGAGGAAGTGAGTTTTAGATGCAGAGGGAGAATACAAGTATTTAGACCATATCCCTATCTATAAAGCTAGAGATAAAAGCCTTTCTCTTTTATATTTTCTTTTTATTGTTTTTTATAGCGCAGCACAATACAAACATTACAACCTGGCTGACTCCTGTGGAGATGCCAGGCTCTAGCATCGTGTCCAAAAATTAGCTTTATACATATGCTAAATTAAAGATTGGCAGCCGCAGCAGCACAAATCCCATATTGGCAGCAGTTTGCAAATCCCACGTTGGCAGTCTTCTCCACATGAAAGAAGAGAGGAAATACAAAGGGCAAAAAGCCCAAGAGACTTTCTCTATGGAATAGCAGCGAGTGGAACGTATAAACTATCTGTAAGGGAAAAAAATATATACCGAAATTACTGGAGATAAAAGAATAAATCTTAATCTGTGAGTAGCTCAAACTAGAGCCCGTTTGCGCCTTTAGGAGCTGTTGGCAGCCGTTACTGCCGTTGGGAGCATACAGAGCCGTGGTGGCAGGCATGCAATCCTGGTCATCTAGAGAGCAACACATGTGTCCGTCCGTCCCTGTGAGGAATGGACCTGAGCCGGCCTGGTCCTTCCTTCCTTACGGTCATGGAAATGAGGAATAGCTCCGTCAGATCTCTAAAACAACGCTGGGGTAACTCCGTAGCTAAGCATATCGGACCTAAAATATCAAAAATTGGCACTGCTTTTGACTCATTAATCTGAACATGTGTATTTTCATCTTGCTGCTTTTGTAAGTGTTTTCAACATGTGCTCTAAAATAGTGAGCACTCTTACAAACATTCTTGGCAACCGTTTCTTCTAAATCTGCCCATTCTGGACAGATTACTTAGCTCCTTTGACCTATCTCACTATGATATTTTGACTGGCATTGATTTCTTCCGTGTCTTGTAATTTACCATAAGAAATCTTTTCCAGTGTTTTAACCTGCATGGATTTTAGAAACCAGCATCCTATTTTCAGTGTAGATGGCTAAACTTGAACCAAATAACAAGCGGCTGCAAGAAGGTGAAAGAAGCATGACAGGTTGAAAGAAGTCGCTCAATACATAGTTCTCATTTTTGGCTGTATCAAAAAGTGACCTCCAAGATGCAAGTATAGGTAAACAGTTTTTCCAGAGCCTTTATTTCTGTTTCATCTTTTAAGTTCCTATAAACATTAAAGATTTTCATAAACTTCTAAAGCTAAATCTTTGGTCTAGCAAAGAAATGAAGTTTTTTTTCCTCCTCCATAAAGCTCTTTCCAGTGAATCAAAGACCAGAAAATGATAGAGCTTTAACCCCTTTCTTCATATGTACCATGCGTAGGGCTCACCACTCCTTTTAGTGACTATTTCACAAGTTTATCAATCCTGAGCCGTGATCTAATGCATAATCTAGGGCCCTGCAGAGTCAGTGGAAGCAGATTGGGATCAGGCATTTCTGGTGAGCTGTGCTGGGCATATGCTAGGGTGTTTTTGCCGGTGTGAGATATGGGTGTGTGGCACGGCATCCCCTGCCACACCACATTCTGCCTCTACAGAGGGTGGAGAAGTGAGGGCTTTGCAGTGGAGAGAAAACTCCATGGTGAGAAAGACCATGTTAATGGCTGGTGCATCTCCTTGCTGAAGAAGCACAGACCCTGCCAGTTCCGTGGCCACCTGGAAGCTAGGAATTTTCCAGCTTTTTCTGACTTGTTACCAAATAGTCAGGACTAGGTAGTGAAAGCCAGCAAAGCCCTTGGCCATTGCTTTTTCTGCAGCTGATGAGCACACAGGTCATCAAAGAAGCCTATGCTTGCATTAGTCTTTTCAACTGCGTATAGAGGTGGTCTGTAGAGGTTAGACATGGGCTTTTTTTGAGGAGAAGGAGTTAGTTCTATATTATTCATTACCTGACCTCTGCTAATCATGTCCTGGACAAAGGCACAAATGTCTTCCACTGAAACTTGGCCGTGCTCCAAGTTCACCATGGCTGTCCTTGCCAAATCTCTGATTTTGCATATTCACTCCACTGAGTCTTCTTCATCACTGCAGCCCCATTTTGTTCCCAGGCTTTCTGTAGAGTCCCGAGGTGTCCTTGAGTTTTCTGGTCTCACCCTGTTTGAAGCAGATGCTTCAAACAAAAAATATTATCAAACGGCATGTTCCAGGCAGAGAGAAAGCAGCTCAGCTCTACACAATATACAGTTCAACTCTTCTTGCTCACAGTATTGTGGACATCAGTCCAAAAGCAATAGGGTATATTCAGGAGAGAATCCAATCAAGGGCTCTTGACACAGTGATACCACCTCTCGTTTTGATACCTCTGAGTTAGTTATAGATAGAAGGGGTCTGGTTGCTTTCTTCCAGGTCCTGAGGATACAGACATTTTGACAGCTTTAGCTGTAAAAACTTGCTATTCTGGAATTCCTTTTTGTTTTCTTGAGTTCAAATTAGACTTTTTTAAATCCTCATGGAGTAGCTGCATGTGTGGGGAGGAGTAAGGGAATAGAGGGGGAAGGGAAGGGACAATGGAGCTGGGGCCTACCAGCAATGCTTCCACACTGAGCGATATGGAAGTCAAGCGAATTTCTGGACATCTTGTTGGGGAACTAATGGTTCAAAGAGCTTCCTCCAGTGATCTCTATTTATGGTGTAATAAAGTTGTCCTCAAGCAAAGGACAATCACTTCTCCAGAATACTTTCTGTTGCACTTCCAGTTGTGTCTGTGTCTGTCTGGATGCAAGGAAACTCCTTACAGTGCTTTCCTCAACTTTCCTTCATTGCCATTTACCCTTTTGTAGGGTTAACTCAGACCTTTCCTGTGTCTGTCTACTGCTCCTGCTCCAGCGTCCCTAAGTATCGACAGAGCACATGCATGGCAATATCTTGAGTTCCCACCAGTAGTCCCTGTATGGGTGCAGCCCTCCCAACCCCGGAATGTGGCTGCTCCATCTCCCAGGAATACCAACAAAGGGACAGCCAGGGGCAGAAACTTTGGAGCACTGAGAGTGGAAAGAGGACAAAAGGGGCCAATGAGAAAGCCCATGGGTTACCTGAGGGAAGTCCGATGCCTGTTACGCACATCCACAGCCTCTGATCTGGGCTAACGACCCCTTTCCAGAAAGCACAAAGAACTTTCATCTGGCAGAGGGGCTTTATACTGGATCAGTGCGTGTTGCATCGTGTGGTCAAAATGATTCTAATGTAGGATTAGGCACTTTAAGCGCAGGACACACTTTCCCTCTGACAATAGCTTGATTTTTTGTAATTTCTCCTTGATCCCTACCCAGAATGTTGGTGATGCTTCTTTTTTTTCATACATTCAATAGTTTAGCACTTTCGATGGAGTGTTGGTATGCTTTATCTGTAGATATCTTGCCTCGCATTCATAGTTAACCCAAACAATATGTACACATCTCTTTGCATCTTCTGTACTTCTGTCAGTCCTTCTTGCTTCACTATGAACATGCTTCCATTTATTATGGTCTTTCTGATGACAAAAGTGTCCAGAATGAAAATAAATAAATACAGGCAGTGCTGTTGTAGTAGACATGGACTTGACATAATACAGCTTCACTAGCTGTACTTTACTACTGTTATCACTTGTTATATCTCTTTCATAACCTGCCTTTTCTGCTTCATCTTCCTCCCTGATTATCTAACTTTGGATTTTGTTATCTTTAGCATTTTTTGTATTTCTCATACTCTTGCAAAACTTTTGATTTGAACGTGTTGTGTTATTTTTCACTGGCGTGATGTTCATTTTTTTCTTCAGGATCACCAATGTCTGTATATATTAGGACAAAAATGAATTCCAACAGGAATACAGGAATACAGTTGACTTTTCCTATGTTCTGATTATTTTATTGCCTTTTTCTGCTTATGGCTTGTCTTTTAAAGCAATGCACTTTTTTTTCATTTCAGCACTAATTTGGAGTGATAGGGCAGCTGACATAAAATATATACACTGCAAGTAATTTAGACTGAAAAATAAAATACACTGAAATTTTGAGAAAGTCTTGAACTGTGAAATGTGTTGTAACACATAATTATTTGAATTATACTCTGGAGTCCATTACATTATTTTTACTCTGTAACATCATAAGGGCATATATCACAATTGAATATATATCAAAAGCATAATGATATACACCAAAATGGAGTATATATCCAAAGGCCTGCAGTGATGAGGAATTGTGACTGTCTTCTCCTCCCCCATGTCCTGGCGGATTCTCCATCCCGGCTTAGTGCCTGTTGGCTTGGGAAGCAGAGAGGGAGCAGATGGACCGCAAAATGAGATTCTGTAACCTCCCTACCCACTAGATCTGCTTTCAGCATGTATGCAGAGACATATTTACTTACTGTAGTGACAATTATCAGTTTCATTTCTTTTAAGAAAACCAAACAACTCCAGCTCAATATGAAAGGGAGCAAACTAAATTGTCTTCAGGCACAGTTATCGTCCATATAATTTTAAAGTAATTATGAGTTTTGTGAATTTCCGCTGATATTCCTGAGTGTGCCCGTTAAATCAACAGATAGACTTTGGGGTAGTGGGGCTAGGGGCGGGCAGCAAGGATCTGAAGGTCTCTAGATAGCTGCACGTTGTTAGGGTAGCAGGTCAGGAGAACACACTTATTTAGTTGCTAGAACATTTTGTTTTAACATACTGTTTGGTTGACCAGCTGAAGCATCTTTTTACTTGTAAATGAAGTTGGATACAAAAGCCACCTAGTCATAACAGCTCCACAGCTTCAGAATGCCTTTTGAAAAGATTTTGCTTTATTCCTGAGCTTGCATTCTGTTTCCTTTGCCTCATTTGATGTATATGTATTTAAATTATTGGTGTACTTTAAATAAGAGGAAATAAATGCAATTGGCAAGTGTCTGGTTAACATATAGCAGTTACTGAAAGCTTCTGGTTACCCTCAGTCTTGAAACGTATTGGTATGACCTTCTATTCAACTTCATCCTGAAGGTGCAGAGCTACTGCGATTTGCTCCCGATGAGATACATTAGACCATTTCATCTCTGGGCATTGCATGTCTTGTCTGCAGTGATAGGCACCAGCCAGAGGACCCTGAGGTGCCTGTTCTAGCTCTCCAGAAGGACAGCATTTAGATCTTAAACTAGCTGCGGATGCTGCCCATGTATTTGACTGAGAGAACTGGAGGCCTCCAAAGAACAAATCATCTTCCTGTCCTGGGTAGCTGTTTTAGGAAAACATAAATCTTCACCCAGACTTCTTTGTATCGACTATAAAGACTCCTCCCCTAAAAACCTAGGACATCTGATTTTCAGATGACTTGTTTTGGATGAGAGGAGCCCATCCTCTGTGTGTAGGGATGCCTGAAGTGGTAAAAAGCATGGAGGAAGTTTTTGGCCAAATATATTGCAGCAAGTTCCTGTACACAGAAAGTGCCTTCACCCTCATGCTGAGCAAACAGGGCTTGCCAACAAGTACATGGTGCAGACGTGGCTGTATGTGGGAAATCAAGGCATCTTCCTTGGGAGGAGAGAGGAACTTGGCAAATGTAATGATTAGAACCTGGAGTTTTAGGAGTTCTAGGTAACTGAGAAAATAAAAATGAGAAGTAGAGACTTTGTGCACAAGAATTGCTCGGTTGCATTATATACACGAGCGCATTGCCAAGAGCTGCAGGTGTTCAATCAGACTGCTTTTATTTCTGACGTGGATTTCGAAGCCAACACGTAGGCAACCCGGCTTGAAAATTGACCTTAATTTCTTCTAATTGCACGTCTTATTCTTCCTTATTTTTCTTGCTGGAGACAGAATTTTGAAAGGCGATTCAGTAGTGCAGCTATTTTTGACTCATCACTGACTTTGTCTTACTTCTTGTTATTTAATCGCTTCCAGTGGCCATATGCTGCCGAGAATCCTGGAACAAAGTGAGTAGACTGGGAAGCATTGCTCTGAAGGATAAATTTCACAGTTGGAAACACACTTAATACTAAGCCTTCTAACCAGTTCTCCAGAAATCACAAGCTTGATTGCCATGATATCTGAACATGGCATTAGCTACTCTAATGAGGAAAATAATTGATATGCCATGGAAATTAGGTCTAATTAGATCCAGTTAAGATAAATATATCGGTTCAGCTGAAAATTTGAAGTGATACATTTTACAGCATTCCAGATTATAAGGGTGACCCTTGTTCTTCACTCACATGTCTTAGGTTACTACTGGCAGAACTGAATGCAAAAAGAAGCACTGCAGTTTGCACCCTCTTGACACTAAGTGACAGAGTTGTTAGCTACTTTTAAGCTTACATAGGTTAAAATCTGCTTATTCGTTGCATGAGCTTTAGTCTCCTGCCCATTCATTTTCTTTGGTTAAAGAAATAGTTTAATGTTTATGTATTTTCACATCCACAGCAAGCAGTGCTCTTCAACACTGTTTTTAGTGACTTTAGAATAACATGGATGCTGTATTCCATCAATAATATTTTACTGGGAGATAAATATTGAACACTAGCTATAACAAAAAATGAAAGTTCCTTTTGAATCTTAAAGGAAAAAGAAAACAAAAAAACAAATCCATAAAGATGGGCTGCCCAGAAGGTCTCGAGACTTTGTTGTTATTTAGCCTGGACAGATGACCCATACCCAGATGTATGCCTTGAAAAGCAGTGCCAAATCATAGGCCAAACTCTTCTTCCTACTTCATTAGGGCACTTGCCATGGAACTAAAAGCAAAATTAAACCTTCCTGGTAGCCACCTCATTGCCAGCTTGCACAAAACACGAGGTGAAATGTTTGCTGTTATAATGAGGCTTAGTTTCTAGATAATACAATTTCTCTGTTTTAACAAAAGGAGAGAGGGGGGAATTAACCATCTCTACTAATTTTAGTTTAGAATCTTCTAATTTTCACAGAATAAGCTACTTGAAATGAACCTTTTAAAATCTGCCTTCACATGGTTATTTTTTCAGAGTCCCTCAGCTAGTAAACTACAGGCTCTAAAGCCACTGTATGTATCCTGCAGCATCATACACTAGCTAGAAAAACATGGATAATTAAGGTGATAATTTTATGTTGTAATCTCTTTTATTCTTTTGTAGACAGTCTGGCAGTTTGGGTAGCTTGGGGCAGCTGCTTTTGGTCTGCTGTCTGGGAAGCGGGGAACAACCCTTCCACGTGCTGGGAACAGCTCCTGGGCGGTGAGCCCAGAAGCCAAAGGTGGAAATAAGGCCTGGGATGAGCTTGGACCTCAGGATTAGTCTATGCCGAGTGCTGCCCTGAGGGACATGGAATAGAAAGAGGGTCCCATGGCAGAAGGTGCCAAAACTGCAAGACAAGTTTAGTCCCTCTGTGAAAAAAAAAAAAAGAAAGTATTTTTACGCCCTTCATTCTGGCCAAGTCTTGAATAAGAGGAAAAGGGAATGAGCTGCATGTTTGTAGTAAGAGTTCCTGATAGCTACCGCTGTCCCTTGGTATTCCTTCTGGTGCAATAATGAGTGTGGGGGAAACTGTGGCAAGCTCCTGCTTTAGTATATACTTTTCCCGGGGGAAGGTGAACAGTACATTTCAGTTAGACAGATGACTCTTTATATGACCTTTAAATATTATTTAATTTCATAGCCATTTTCATTACTCATTTGCTATTATTAATGCATTTCTCTTCCTTTATCCTTGGCCTCTCTAGTCATTGCCTCTATTCTGCATCTTCCATTCCAGAAAATACTAATAAGGATTGTAAAGATTTCCAAACCCTCCATGCAGAGATATGCACACACAATCCCTGGACAAGATGCCACGCAAACCGACAGCAGATGTAGGTACACTTCTTCCGTGGGAGTCTATTGCAGTGATTTCACTATTTAAGTCACATACCACTAAGACAGCAGTTCTTTAAAAAAAAAAATCTATTTATGCTTTTTTTGTGGCAAACAGAATGATAGCAGAAATGAGAAATCAGCCTGCAAACAGTCCAAATTTAAATAAAATCACCCCCACACTAGACTATAACAGTGGCAGATGGACAGAGGAAGAAAGTGTATATAGTCATGTTTTTTGCCATTATAGTATAGACCCTTCAGATTGCAACAAGCAACTTGCCATCTGCAAATCTGAGTCTTTCCTTTTCTGCTGAGGCACTGATTCAAGAATCATGATTTCTAAAGTTTGAATTAAAATATTAAGTGGCTCATCTCTCATTTTAAAGGCATATTTATCTCATGGTTACTTCAAACTCATGGGAAAGGAATCCTGGAAATTTCCCTCAGATTGCTCTCTAAGAAATTGCTTTTCCTAGGATAAAAACAAAATCCACTGCCTGACACTTAGGTATGTGGTGAGGTAATGAGTTATGCACATGAATAGCTTTTTGTAAAATATTTTCTTTGTGTTGTTGGCCCTTTTTTGCTTGTTTTACTCTATGGGCAAATAATCTGCTCTGTGCCTACCTGCTATACAGATTACGATAAGCCCCTTCGTTACTGCCATGCAAATACTAAACAGCAGCAATGGGTGTTTAGTTTTTAATATTTTCCTTCTGAAGTGTTTAAGAGTCTGATCGCTACATAAATGTGTCACTGATTTTTAAGGGCCAGATCTTCCTGTAAATGGCCCTTGCTGTAGTGGACGTGTCGATTTAATAGATTCCAGCTTTAATCCGTGCATATTTTAAAAAGCCCTAAGTGTGAAATGCTGATTTGCATGATGTTGTTTTCCACAATTGTATCCGACCGTGAGTTTTAAATGCAATGACGAGGATTTTAGCATCACAGAGCTCAGGCAAGCATTTGCAAGCGGCAGCCTACAAGGGTTTCTGATGCTTTCACGTTATGGGTAGGGAGTTGCCTAATCTGAGGGTCATGACTGTCTTACAGGTTTAACAATTTTTTTCCCTCTGTGTAGCCAGCAGCAACCAAAAAATCTCCTTTGGGGATGAAAGCCTTTTTTGAACTTGTCTAAAAAGGAAAGGATGCAATGCAGTTCTCGCAATTCCGTTTCAGGAGGTGTTGCAGTCTGCATTTCAGTGCTTCTAATTCTCACCGAATCAGGGCCGGTCTCTCCAGAGGTAAAAAGAGAAAAGGTTTCTTTTGTTAGTCGTGTGAGAGTCACATACAAAATAAAGTATTAAATACAGTAATTACAGTAATTTTTGTTAAAATATTTCTACACAATAAACCTGTGGCTTTGAAAACTCTACCAGAAGCAAAAGAAAAACAATCTGTAATGAAAAAAATAATTGAAATCAGAAGCCACTAATAACACTAAAGGGATCCCAGAAGCCAAATTAATGTTTCTGCAAAGAAATATTTTCCTACACCAGGTAAATTCATAGTAAGTCTCTTACCTGGGTCTTTGTATATGTGATTCAGATTTCATTTTGAAGCGTGTTTTTTACAAACTGTTTAGTGTTCATATGTCATTACCACTGTTGAGCCAGATTGCACCTGGCATCGATATAAACAAAGCTTTGGCAAGAATTCTTTCCTTTGGGATGGAGACATCTGATTTTCAAGCTGAAAACATGTCAGTGTTGCAAGACACTCCAAATAGCCTGTTTTACCAGTGCAGTAAATTAACCCGCCTGGTGTAGTGTTAAATGCTTTACAAACATCGACTGAAGGCAAGGGAGAGAAACAGCAAAAAACAAACACAAACATTTCAATAACTTCTTTGACTAGTAGCCATGAAAAAAAGTACAACCAAAGCATGAAGAAAGGAGGTGATCCTTGGGAGATGGGAGACCAGGAGAGCAAAATTTCTGCATTTTGTCCTGTGTTCATCCCACAGCATGTGTCAGTTCTGGGGAGGGAAGACAGACAGAGATGGAACAAAATGAGTGCACAGAAGACAGAAAGGCATCTTACAATGGAAAAAAATCATTTGAAAAACAGGTTAGGATAACAGCAAACACTGACTGTAATTCAACATATCCTTGTCTGTAAGAGAAAGGCTCCATGAAAGCAGTTATATCCAAGAGAATTGTCTTTCATGCTGCAAACCACTGGTGGACAAAGACCATGTAGGCAAAGCAGAGGATAAAATATTAGGCTTTCCCCCTTGCTCCCACATTGTTCAGGATAAAAAAGCCAAGCCGAACTTTTGGGCACACGGAATTTGCTGATTGAAAGCTCGTGGCGCCAGATTGTGCGTTCGTGTTGGGACTGAATGGTATATAGAACAAAAGGGTTCAACCTGCCTGCGGCTGTATAGTAATTCTGCAATGCATGTCTTAAAGTATAATAGCCAGAAAGTAGGTCCAAATGTGTGTGGAGTTAAACAGTGACCTGTCCTGAGAAACACAGGCAGAAGCACTGTTCTTAAAAAGAACAAATATATATATAATATTTATTTTTTTGTGATCACAGAAACTGAAGCCATTTTGCTACTGTTGTCTTGCTATTTTCATTAACCTAATATCCATCTATTTACAAACATACATGTAAATGGGCTAGAATAATTCATTAATATTCATCACCTCATAAAATGTGACAAAGTTTGTGTTAGGGTAGGTGATCATTGCAAAGAGGATTAGATGTGTGTTAAGTGTGGATTTACAGTAATAAGATTCAGCATGATTGATTCCTGCTTGGACAGCAATAGAGGACTTAGCTTCCATATTGGCAGAGATTATTTCTGGTCAACAGGAAATGAAAACTGGCCAAGAAACTGCCAACACAGAATCTGAAGCTGTGAAACCTGGTCAAGAAGAAACAAAGCCAAGTAAGCAACAGATGAAAAATTATCTTAAAGCAGAGATCAAATCACTCAGTTGGAAATACGAATTTTACTGGAAAAGGTTATATGAAGAGCATGAAGGGACATAGGGATGTTTTTCCTAAAATAATTTTAATAAATAAACTGAAGTGATGGATACAAGTATTTTCAAAATAGAGGACCTTAACATTTTTCCAGAATATAGAACATAAGTAGAATGTCTTAATATGCTCAAAGACTCCTGAAAGAGAGGAGTTAAAAACCTTGGGAGTCATTTGGAAGAGAACACCAGAGGTGGAACACATTTGAGTGTTTGCTCAAATGAGGAAACTGATTAGAAAGAAACTTTGGTAGGAGACATATTTTACAACCCTTTTCTGGTACTCCTGTGTCTGCTATAGCACCCCCAGGTTTTGGAGCAGTCCCCTTGGCCCAAGAAGAACAAGCCACATGGAGCTGCAGAAACCTACAGCCTCTTGAGATGAAACTTTCCAGCTAGTTCACTTGGACACTGCACACCAAAGGGAAGAGTGGTGGGACAGATGGGTAGGGAGTCAGCGCATCGATTAAGTGGAGCAGCTCTGTTGTCCTCACAGAAAATAAGTTCTCTAGAGCAAGTCCTGGATAAGCTGTTTGAGGAGCACCCTGGTCATAGCCGAGCCACAAGTGAACATCACAGAAAAGACACCTAAGTTGGCAGAGGACCCCAGCAGCCTGCTGTATCCCTGAGAACATACCAGAGCAAGGGCCAGGCACATGCTCGCAGGGGACTGCTGTCTCGCTGCCCTCCTGGAATGAGCGCTTGGAGCAGAGGAACGTGCTGAGGCTCTAGGCCCGGCCACCAGGCTGACGTGATGCGTGGTGGCAGGCTGGCAGCCCAAGGAGTGGCCTCTGCCAAGGCATCACCTGAATCCTATCAGGATTAATCTGCATCTGGTGCACATGACAGGAGCGGGGAATCTTGTGGGAGCCCGAGTAGCTGAGAGCTCTGGGGAGAATTTGCACGCTGTTGCGAATGCAAAATGCGTTATTACAGGGGTTGTCGGAAGAGAAAACCAGGCAGTTTTATCTGGTAAAGCAAAACTGTGTCTATTAGAAGTGTTCTTTGGGTTAGTAGGACATATTCCTGTGAATCTCTTTTGGCAGTCCTGTACTCAAGTCAAAAAGGAGGTTAATTTCAAGTGAAAGGGACACAAAATTGTTATACACATCCAAAATACGTATTTAATCCAGACAGTTGTCACAACAATAAAAGAAGCTGGGATACTGTGAATAAAAATGATAATTTATGGGATGCCAAACTTGTGAGCACTGACTTTCATTTTATCTCTGCAGGCTTAGAAATAATTTAAAGAAAACAAAGTACCGCCACTGTCTGAATGCAATTATATTGCTAAAAGATCTTTACTGTCTGTAAAATTCATTCACATAGGAAAATAAAATATACTATCAGCATTTTGGTAAGCAGATACCTGCCAAAGCTTTGCATCCAGTTCGTGTTATTGATATTAGCTAAATCCAAAATAGCTAAATCAGTACAAAGGCAGAGTCAAGGCCACTCTAGCATTTATTAGACAGCATTTGCCATATAAGAAAGGATCCAAAATTGAGCCATCTTATTAGTCTTATATTGACATTGTATTTGGCAGAGCTGTTGTCCAAAAAGTGAGAGAAAATGCTTGATAAAGCAAGTCTAAGGAATTTGAAGCCTGACAGACTTTGAATTGAATAAAATCCATGCTGGATGTGGACTTGGCTGTAGCTAACAGCAGGTGATGGAAACATAGGTGAGAGTCCTCTCATTCTGGAAAAATGGTGAGGAGAGACTTAAGCAGAAGCTGCAGTGGTTAAACTGTCAACTGTTAATGAAGTGTGCTGCTTTCAGAGACCCCAGGTAGCCCTACGGGCAAACAGGTACGTAGGTAAGAAGAGGAACTGCAAGTGGTGCTTGCTGTGGTTGCAGGAGCTTGCTTGAATCCTACTTCTCGACCAGCAGGAAACAAGGAGGAAGGCCAGAGGTTGGCACAGCTCCAGGGATTCGGACTGACAAGGCCACAAGCTTGTGGCCACAAAAGGAGGGCAGATTTCTCTGAGTAACCTAGGGAGGAAAATCCACCCTTGGGTCGGAACCTGGTTGCTTTGCCGAAGATGCGTGCAGGTTGTTTGCTGGGTGGCCCAGATTATTGGTGCTGGTGGAAGAAAAAGACGGACTGCTTGCTGGTGTCCTTTGAAATCCCCTTGCAGTGACACAAGTGTTTGTGTGGCCAGGCTGGGAACGGGAACATGGAAAGGATGGGGTTTAAAAAATCCCCACTCAGAAATAAAACAAACCGGGGATTTCCAAATCTGATTGCTTCAGTGATCCAGTTTGCCTCTTGGCTCAGGAAACAGTTATGTCGGAAGTGTGGTGGGGGCATGAAACCGTGCCGTGAAGTGGAAGTAAGCAGGAGATGCAGAAGGAGGCAGGAACTGCTAGAACTTGTAGAAATCAACAATATGCAGCACTTACCTAATCTTTTTCTTAAGGAGTATGCACCAACCTTTAAACCTTGCAGCCATTCCAGAAGCTCGTTTAAGGAGCACCTCCTCAGTCAGACTCGTATTAAAAATAATTGATTTAATGAGGAAGAAAAGCTTAAAGAAATGTGGCCAGCTCCAATAATTTGTTTTGGGATAGCCAGGAATATCTGAATGAGGAGCCTAAGAAGGTTTTGAAGAACACCAATAAACAATTCAAATTTCTTCTCTGTGTGTTTATAAAGATGTGTACTATATTGTACCGATAATGTACAATACCCTTATATTAGTGAAGTACAAATACTGTGAACACCAGATTGGCACAGGGGAGATTTGACCTAGAAAATAACCACCACTTTGGGTACCGCTTTCACACTGAAGAAAATAGCTTGTTTCACTTTAACACTGATCATAGGTCTGGGCAGACACAAATTCACATCATCAGATTTGGTTTAGACCCCAGAAAACAAGTGAAGTCATTTCTAAAAGGTACTTACTCCTTGCCATGAGTGTGTGAGTCACAGAGTTAATTTTATTTTATTTTACATGAAGGCTCCGTCTCTGCATTGCTTGTCACTGGTGATGCGGGGACATGCAGGATGTGGCATTTTTGTGCTGTCTCCTCTTTGCCACTTTAGGGGAGACGAAAGACGCTGTCATTTTTGTGCTCTTGCCCATTTTTGTGCTCTGCCCGTATTGAACAGTGATGAGTGAGTGGCCTCGTGATGTCTTTAAGAGCATCTGAAGAAATGTTGCCTACTGGGGTTGCTAAAACCTGCATTTAGCAGGGAATGGAGTTTGGGGGTTCCTTGACAGGTCACAACCACCCATCCAAGAGGGATCTCTATCAGAAGGAAGCCCTTCCAGTAGAGGAGGGGGAAGGATTTCTGGCATGCAAAATCTGATGTACTGAGGTTAGTTCTCTTTAAGGTAAGCACTGGCTGGGAAATATGTGTACAAAACAAGTCACGTTGCGTCAATTTAGTGCAAAGCTGGCTAGATCAAAGTTCCCCGTGTTGAACAACATGAACAACCCTGTGGAGAGCTATCTATTCAGCGCTTCTGGCCTTTACTTCTTTCAAGCTTCTGAACTTGAAGGCATCTAAAATTATGTTCATGCTCTCCCTACATTACCTTCCAGTGGCAGGGTTTGCTGCAGTTTTAGGCTATGTCCACAACAGTAAATGCTGCTGCTCCAGGGAGGGATGCCTGCAGAGGGGCTCATGTCCACGTTGCGTAGGGGGGACCCTCAAGAGCCGAGGGGCTGCAGAGATGGCTACAGAGCAAGAGGCTCTGGATCTCCCCGTGACTTAGGGCAGTGCTCAGGTGGACCAAGAATGTAATTATTTTTCAGTATCATTTTTCTTCTGTTTGAAAACTTGAGATAAAATGAGCAACAGGGGCTATATTTGACGTAGCTGAGGCTGCACGTTGCATGCCCTGGGGCATGCCAAGGCAACACGTATACCTGTTGGAAAGCCTTGCTGAGCAGGATGACATGGTCCCGTCTTGTCCACGCTGCTGTTTGGAGGTGATGCCTGGAGACATCCATCTCTAGACCCACACTTTCATTTTGGTTTGCAAGAAAGAGCTGAATCTCTCCAAAGGAGAGTTGGGATATAAGCTGGTGGCTAATGTCTTGTGGGCAGTCAAGGCCCAAGATCTGCAGGTGAAGTGAGATGCTAAGTTAGAGCACAGTGTGGATATCCTCATAGGAATCATAAATAGAAATTGAGAGCAGAACAGGACTACATGAGTTAATCCCTGCTTTGAAAAGGTGCCTGTGAAATGAGAAGGTTTAACAACTCCTATTCTAGACAGTGCAAATCTGGTGGGAGGACTTCATGGAGCGCTTTGCTCAGCATATGACATCCGAATGATCAGTTGGTATCATAAATCCCGTGCTAAATCTGTTGCATGGAAACACATGCATCTACAAAACAACACCATTTGACTTCAAAATACAGAATGGAGATGAGGACAGGAGAGCTTTTTTTATTCAAGTGTTTGGTGACCTGTAAACCCTTAGATTTACAGAATTCTTCAAATTTTTTTCTCCCTTCACTTGCTATCTTGCCAGTGCAGATAAGGCTGCTATATGAAAAACAAAGTAAGAGATAATCATAGAGCAGTATTTATACAATTAAAAAAAAAAAGAAAGAAAGGAAGATTGCTCCAAGTTTTCTTTTTAGCACACTTAGTTTTAGTGAGATTGTGGATAGATTGGGAAAAATGTGTTCCCAAAAAAGGGCAGATGAACAAAGACATGGCCCAGGATATCTGATTTCATTCATAGGCGACTTTCATGAGTCTGTCTTACGGTTCAAGGAATCCTGCAGGTGCTTTCCTTAATTTAGAAGATTTTTCCTTAGATTCAGTCTTGTGGTTCATTTCTTTTTCTGATAAACTAATCTTTTTTTACCTTTATTTTATCTCTATTTTGCCTTGAACATTTCCCACTCTTTCATGTTTGGCATATTTGGTTTTAATTGTTTTTTTGTCCTCAAACTACTAATAATTGAAGTGGTAGTTAGATAGTTTTTGATAGCAAACATTTGCTTGTCTTTGAAATGTTTGATCAATAGCTCACCTAGAGTCATCACACTTGAAATCAGCTACTGAATAAAAATTATTACTTTGCTAAATTAGATGTACTTTCCACAAAATGTAGAAGACCAGTATCACAGATTTACAGAAGGGTTCAGGTTGGAAGGGACCTCTAGAGATCATCTAGCCCAACCCTCCTGCTCAAACATATATTTCATTACCAGCATTAACAAAGAGATACATTTACAAAAATGATACATGGATGCCTAGATGTGAACATTTCCATAATAATTTATTGTATGTTATGCCAAGACAATATGTCTTAAACCAGAATATCTTTAAAATAAAAATAACCATAACATATGGAGAAGTTTTTGTGCCCTGTGAAAGAAATGTGAAGCCATTTTTTTATTATATCAAATTGAATATTTTGTGGTCTCATCTCATCGTGCAACAGCTCATTCAAACTGTCCAGGAAGACTAATTAACACTAATGCTTCTAAAGCATTTTCATTTGTGATGCTAATCTGTCACACAAGGAAAAGCATCCGCAGAAAGCTGGGCGAAAAGTAAAGAGACTACATCTTGCAGCCAGCTTAAATTAGTGTTAACTTGATTTGTCTTAATTGAAAGGCTGTTTACATCTCTTTCGTAAGTGTTTATAAAAGTTGGCAGACAGAAGAATGGCTGCCTACGTACAGGAACAAAATTGTCCTTTACTGGAGCCACTGCGTATGATTCTATCATTTAAAAAAAAGTAGAAGGTTTAAAATAGTATTGTACACACAGTCCTAAGGCAGAAGCCTGTCTCTGTGTTTATGCATATCCTCACACGTACATAAAATGCTGCATTGGTATTCGAACAAGCAGAGGGATTTATGCTAAGTCTTTGTATTATATGGAAATTTCTGTACATCCATTCATACTAGCAGCACTCTGGCCTCTATTTATATTTTTATAAGGGATCTGCACGTGTGAGAAACACCTAAAACACGATTTGTGTTGCTCCTGGTGAGTGTCCTGGTGCTCGGCAGCCCTGTGCTGCGTGTGCAGCGGCGCTGCGTGGGATGCTCCCCGCTCCGGGTCCCCGCCTGCCTCCGTGGCCCTCGCTCTTCAGTTCCCCGCTTTTCTGGTAGCTTGAGCCCAAGCGCTGCCGGATGGTCCCAGCTGAAAAGTGTCCAGCGCGGATGATATCGGATCATGACCACCAGCCGTCCCCGGGGTCCCTGGCGGCAGTGGCAGAAGGAGGCGGACACTTGATAGGGCTCCGCAGCGGCTCCCGGGGAGCCACCGGCAGCTCCGAGAGACCTTCTGCTTTGGAAAAACGGAGAAATATTACGGCAAGGCGCGTTAGGGCACGGTGAGGTCTGAAATGAAGTTTCTAGGAATAATGGGTCAGGCCATTACGATGCCTCAGCAGAGCACAACGAAGCGGCAGGTTAGTTTGCAGCGCGGAGGGAGTTTGCCTCAGTTTGGGTGTTGCTAGACCACGTACAGCACGTGGAGACAGTCCACAGAGCAGAGAGAACACATCAGATGCTAGCGATGCGCTCAGGTGAATCGTTAGGTGATAAAAATGTCTCTTTTTTTCAGAAAAGTGGAAAGAATTGTGTAAAAAAAAAGGAAGGCTTGAATAGACCAAATCATTAAGGGAAAAAAAATGTTTTTTTAACAACCGAAGAAAGAGGAGCAGAAAAATCAGAATCTTGCAGTGGTCTAAAACACATGTTCGCCTACATTGCAGAGGAGAAATAGCGGAGGAGCCCATGGAGGCCCTTCTCGTCCTCAGCCTCCTCACTTCTTGCTTTTAGGATTGCGTGTTGGGTTTAACATGTTCTCCGCTGTACTGAAAGAAAATGTATTTTAAAGTAACATAACTCTTTAAAAAAAAACTGAATTGATTAATCGGCCTAGAAAGTAACTAAAATAAATGATTTAATAACAGCTTCCAGAAGCTTTCTCAACATATGTATTTTCTTATGACAGTTCTTTGGACTAACTGGGAATAAATATTTACCATTCTAAATATTTATTCTTACAAGTATCTGGCACAAGCAGAAGACAGCTATCATGAACAAGTATTTCCTGGTTTCAGAAACATTCTGCTCCACATTTCTGGTTTTCTTTGTTTCCTTGAACACAAATGTATTTTTTCTTTTCTCCTGCCAATTCCATTTGTGAATTTGAACCTATTCTGTATGTATTCCCTATTCTGTATCTTGTAAATCTATATGGAGAAAATGTCAGTATTTCTCTGCAAACACTCAGTTTTGCCAGTGTAATATTATGGGCACACTTGTGCACTTCTGCAGTGTCTTATAGGAAAAGGCAACATCTAGATTTGTGCGGGATGAATGAATGTAAGTGACAAAAGATTCAGCACTGTCAAGTTCTGCAAACAAACCACTCCAGGGAAGTAGCATTAACACGTAATTGTATGTTTTTATCATGTCAGACCTGCCACAAAAAATAACTTGAGTTGTGATTACAGTAATTAATTTTTTGATTTGGCATTTGAAACACGCAAACTTATTATCGCAATGAGGATGATACATTCTGGCCAACCATTTTAGTGCATCATATGTGTACATTTCCATATGAATTCTTTTTTTTTAAGATGTTAATGGGATGAGATCTATACATAAAAATATATCTTTAAGTATACTCACTATCTTTACATCCAAACCCTCAGGTCTCAAAAAATCAAAACAACAAAAGAAAAGGGGTGTAAGAATATGCAAGGAAAAGGAACCGCAACAGAGCTGCAGCTCGAAAGGAACAGGACGTGTGTATGCAGATATAGGCCTGTCTCTTTCCTCCCCATAATCAGGCAGTTCTGGAAATCATAATGCTGGAAAATGGACTGGTGGGTGTATTACCAATTTCCAAAGAAAGTAGAAAATGTGTTTTTTTTTTTTAATTTTTATTTTTTGTTGTTGTTGTTCTGTCTCCTGTTCCAGCGCCCAAGCTCTGTGCATCTGAACATCTTGGTTTCATTATTTCTTTATTAGTGCCGTGTCCAGGGCGAGCGGGTGGGTGAGCTTCCCGTGCCCTGCCATTCCTTCTGCTTCAAAGCCGAAGGGGCTGCGTGCTGCCCGAGAGCTTAAAGGAGAAGCAGAACAAAAACAAGCAGGAGAAGAGCAAAGGTGCCGAGTCCGATTCAGGTGTTCGGAGGCTCTGCTCCCACGGCTACCTCGGGAGTTTCTTTAGGTGTGTTTGTACGGGGATGTTTTTGACCTAGGGCCACGGGGCTCCTCCCGCCTTGTCACATTCTTCCTTGAATCTCGTATTCCTGCCTGCCTTATCCCATCCGACAGCAGAATTGATACCGCACTAATCCCTGGAAGTTTGGAACTAATGAACTAACTGCTGGGCTGCCGCCACGGAGCTTGGTCCCAAACTATACTGTACTTCACACTCGATTTATTCTCCAGATGGCGAGACTGTGCGGCCCCGCCGCGAGGGACCACCTCTTCCACTGGAGTGTAAAAGTGGACGGATGTTGTTTTCTTTGCAGATTTGATAATGCAGTGCTAGGAACTTGCGAGGATTAGTTATTAGCTTTAACGGGTGCCAATCGAGCCTACTACATGTGCGCTTCCGTCTTTAATTCCGGGGTCTGTGCAAGGCCTTGGTGGAGGCTGATTCGTCCGCGATGCTGCGTCACCACGGCCCTTCTCTCCTGCAGTGGGTATTGCTGGACGGAGCGATGAAAATCTGCCCGTGTCCTCCTTGCCGTCAAGCAGAATGGGTGCAGAAGGAGCCATGCTGACCAGTGTGGTGACTTTTAAACAGCCCCAGAATGGGTTTTCCAGCAAAAGCTGCCAAATGGACCTATTTTAATAATATCGCTGCTTACTATAGAAATTGTCTGTTGTCATTTTTCTTTCTCAGTTTAATGAGGTGCCCAACTCCGATGGAAGCTGAGCACTACATGGGATACAACAATCCTAAGCTACTTTGGGGTGGAGTAACGTATTTATATTTAACAGTTAGTTTTATTTCTCTATCACCTATTTGTTCATGGCAGAGTCCTATCTGGTGCTGTAGTTCTCATGTGAAGAGCACAATAAATCATTTCTCTCACTGCTCTTTAAAATTTCTAACTTGACCATTCTTGGCAGGGAATTTATATACAGTTTGGAAAGTGTGTTTATTCTTACCTCTATTGCTATAAAAGCATTACTATATCAAGTGCCATTTTCTCTACTACTGTTTAAAGTAGTGTAGGTAGCTTTTGCACGTATCATGCAAAAAGAGTAGTATCTGTGATCCATTGCATAATGAGGCAAAAATGGCTTTCTGTTTTTACATTTTCCTGTTTACCCATGAAATGCTTTCTTGGAACCCTGTGTGGGGACCTGGTGCTGCCTCACGCACATCACGGGGATTTTCCTCACTTTTTTCCAATATATGCAGGTTGAGACTCTTCAGAAGATCTGGCTTTGGGCAACCAGGTCCTGACAGTCCTGACAGTTTGGTCCACGAGTAAAAATGGGAATGATTCTGAAGCATTTTACCACGTGAGAGAGTTTTTCCCATTCCCGGGGTCTGTCGGCAGACAGATCTAGGCAAACAGACCTAAAATGTAGTGGTTCTAAGAAAACGCATCAATTCTCAACCCAACAGATGGCATGGGTGTGTTAACTAACATAGCAACATATTTTCTATTAAAATATGGGAAAAAAACAACAACCCCCCTCCCCGTGCTTGTTGGTTGGTATAAATTCAGTGAAGTTGTTGGTTATTTTTGGGATACGTACCAGAGGGCTGCACATTTAGTTTATGTAAATTGATAACAGCAACAGCCTGTTAATAAGTGTTTTGTATGGAAATATACCTAGAAAGACACGATCTGTCTTTTTTGGGAAGGGAGTTTGCAGCCTGGGGAGGAAAATAGCTACTGAGACGGTCTAGTGCTCATTATTATAATCTAGAGGGAAAAAAAAAACACCATAATGAATTAGGTTGTGAGGAGTTTTCCAGTGCTTTCCGTTGGAATTGGACGCTGCCTTAGCGGATGATTTGAGGAGATCTTCATTTTGCAAATTGGATCAGCGTGTGCTGAAACTGCGATAATCTGACTTTAATTAAGAGCACAGACTGGTTTGGAGAGGGGTTTTTAAACAAGGCTGCTACATCAACCCTGAAACTTTGCGCCTAGCCCAGAAAGCTGGTTGCTCCTGCTCCAAGAAGGGCAGCGCGGGGCGCTCGTGTTGGCTGCAAGTGGCGTCATAGGGTTTGGGTAAGTCCGAAAAAGGCTACACTGGGGACACAAAGGTGCAGGGACCTTATTCTCCTCTCTGCAATTATGGGGTGCTTGTTAAGGTCTGCAAAGGAGCCTGGCTGGCAGCATCATGCCGAAAGTTCATCAACCGTCCGCTCCGTTATCCCTTCCCACTGCCCCGCTCGGAACCGTTACTCCCTATGTTGCTGTAACTCTCGGCACTGCCAATCCGCGTGTGCGGAGGTGTTCAGCGCGTGTCCTGGCCACCCGCTCCTCGTGCGAGTGGGCCACGAGGCACTGCTGTCCCCACACCGCATTGGGGGCCACATCTGCCCCTCTGCCCCGCAGCTATCGGGGCTGCCTGGTTTAGATCAACCCCCATGTACTGTCTCGCTGATTGCTGTTAGCCTGGGTATTAACTTTGAGGATCTCTTTTTTCTTTCTTTTCCTCGGCTTCGCCTGCTTGCTCGACGGGCATCGCCGGTCAGCGGCTGCTTATGGTTAAAGCTGAGCTTGCACGCGTGAGACGGGAGCTTTAAAGTTTTACTAGCGCCGTAAAAACTCTTCACAAATGAAATGACTTTTGATAAGTGTTCGTTCTGACAATAGGAATTTGTTAGGGGCTGTTGGCAAGCACAAGGAATTTGGTTTTGAAACTGAAATTGGCAGGAAGTCGGGAGCCCAAGTGCTTTCCTTCCCCCTGCCCTCTTCTTCTGGAGGCCAATAAAAGTGTTTCATGGCCATAAAGCATTCGAGTATTCTTCGTGCTGATCAAATATGAAGCAGATCTGTACATCTACAGTCCAAGAATCCAAGATCGAATGGCAACGAGGAGCAAGTGGTTCTGGAGGTTGTGCTCTGTGCCGCTGGGAGAGGATCCTCTTACAGGGTTCAAGGAAAACCACAGGGTCCCTTGGTGTTGCTCTCACAACACGTGAGTCGCACACACTGCTATGGGCTTTCATGTGCTTCACACTTGGGGAGAAAAAGATGTTTGTGGCAAAACACTATTCGAGCAATGCGAGAGAGCAATGAATTACAACAATCGTTTTATATAAATGCATACTAACACATCGTATAAAGATTGGTGTTTGCTGGACAGCTTCAGTAACACTGGTCACACTGCTTGCTTTCTGCAAGCGGCATTGTAGAAATGCTTAGGTCTGAAACATGAACATTTATGTATTAGCTGTAAAGAAATGAGAAAGATCATGTTGTGAGATGCTGGTGATGAGTGGTGTAGAAAAAGACCAAGAGTGACAGACATTTTGGGGTCAAAAATATATAATGGCTGTCTAGCTTTTCCACCCATCATTTTAGCAAGTTTTCTGCTCAATGGGCTTGTTCAATAGAAAATAAATGTTTCCTCTCCTCTCCTCTCCTCTCCTCTCCTCTCCTCTCCTCTCCTTTCCTCTCTTTCTAAATATATATATTGCAGAAAGAAGCAAGACTGGCAGTGGTGAAAACACTTGAAGAGTTTGACTTTGGGCACACTGAAAAATGCGTTCGGATAAATTCTGTGTCCAGTGGTTTGGCAGAACAAGATCTGGAGGTGCTTTTGCAGTCCAGGGCCCTTCCTTCAAGCATGATGCTGCCAAAAGTTGAAAATGTTGAAGAAATAAGATGGGTGAGTAGTTACCTGCTTTCCAACATAGTATCTTTTGACTGAAATGGTTGAGCCAAGAGGGCAGGCGTAGAGACTAATGACTCTGAGCTAAGAGAAGGTTGTATGAAGAAGGTTGCAAGTACCACCTAATCTTATTGCATGGCGAAGGTAATTGGGAACGCATCCATTTAAATGTGCCTGAGGTGCTATACAAAAAGCATACATGGAACACCTTGCATTTATGAAGAAAACTAGCTTTATTTCTTCCTCAATCAATAAAGCAGCAATATTGATGGCCCAGTATATTATGAAAAATAGGAGCAAAGTCTCAGTATCTGACTGTTTTCCAAATATTCTGACATGCAAAAGGGTATGTTTTAGTAACATGCAGGGCAATGGGGAAAACATGGTAGCAACATATGAAAAAAAATGGGTTGGGGGGAAGGTCACTCCTTGGGGCAACTGGAGGAACAAACAGGAAGCTTTTAACTAGTGGTTTTAATTAGCGCAGATATTATTTCCTGAACAGTTCTCTATTTCTTCCTTTTTAATTGCTGACAGGTGTGTTTGTGTTTCATGAGTGACTTTTCAGCCAATAAAACCCTGAAATGTAAATGGTTGGCATGTCAAATTACTTAAGAAAACTTTGAAATCGCCCTAATTATGCCGTAATTGTTTTAATTGTCAAGAAGCGGGGAGAGATACCGTTATTTCAGCAAAAACGCCAGTGACGCGTTAACGCCGACTTGTTCGGCCCAATGTTCTTGGATAAATCCACTGGCGCAGCCACCCCGAGGTGGGTGAGCTTGCGATGGGCGACGCGTCCCCTCGTGCTGGTACCTAATTAAATAAAAGTCACCCCCTGCTCAGGGTTTGTGGCCACGAAAGAGCAAGACGCCGCTTGGCACGAGCGGGTATGGGAGCTCCCAAAATGGCAGGGCCCTTGCTCGCGCCACGGGTGCTGCCTTCCCAGCCGGAGCGAAGTCCCATGGGCCGCGTTTCGGCCCTCTTGGCGAAGCCTCAGACATGAAGCACCCTCTCCCTTGCTTGGCACAGGGTGATTTTCCTCAAAAAGGCACCCGCGAGCTCGCCGGCTTCTTCTTTCCTGTCGCTCCTTCTTCCTGCTGCTCTGGCGGCGCCGCGCGCGCCGCTCTGCTCCCCGGCCCGCCTTTGGCCGGGGCGCGCGGCTGCGGACGGAGCGG
>JAWLRI010000693.1:2015177-2042855 GCA_034781795.1 Crypturellus tataupa
GCGAAAAAGATGGGCTTACTTGTTCGCTTTTGTGCGCGAATCTCTTGCTCGGCTTTTGTGCCCGGCGCGGGGACTTGTTTGACTGGCATGGCTTATTGGGCTGTAACAAGCGTGACCCGCGCGCCTTTGTGGCGGGACAATTCTCCCACAAATCCCGACCAGTGGCCATTCTTCCCCACACACTATTGGGTGTGCACGGGAATTGAAAGGAGCGCTGTGCCCCGCTACTCCGTCCCCTCCCCGCGCTTTGTTCGCCTCCCTCCGCCTTCCTTCCTCCTTCTTCTTCTTTTTCTCCCCCCCCTTTCTTTTTCCCTCTCTGCTTTCACCCTCTTCTCCCTGAAATGAACACTTTACCGGGCCGGAAACATTTAATCGTCTGCTCCTTTTGAAAAAAAAAAAAAAATTAATTGAAACTTCTCCACTCGTTACCTTTTGTATGGGCGCTTGCTGCTGATTTTTTTCAAAGGGAGAGGAAGGGAGCTGATATTTAATTACACCTTCTTTTCTTTTTTGGTGTTTACCTTCGAGACAAAAGATGCTAAAAATCACAGGAGTGTGACTTTTTAAACAGTTTAAAATACGTGAAGAGCCGGGCTGCTTCACCTGGCGCCTCACGTATAAACTGGTAGTATTTTAGCATTTTCAATTCTTTTTTTTCAGCTAAGAAATAAAAATCAACCTAAGCACAAGAGCTGATGCGATGTGACTGCCCCACATCCTGTATTTGCCCGTCCAAAGTTTTCTGCTTGGCGGTACCTGCCACTCGGTGCAGCTGCGCGTGGGAAATGCAGTGATTTTCCCTGCACTTTTGGGTGCGATTCTCTCCTCCAAGGAAAAGTTGCAGAGAGGAGCGCGGCACCGCCGCAAAGCCGCAATGGGAAGGGCGCAATTCTTAGTCGCGGAAAGCTGTGATTTATTTTGGCCTAATTGTAAAGTTACTGCAAATTGCTCGAAAGCTTTTTAAAGATCGCAGTGATTAGATTTTCCTTCTTTCGGGGAGGGGCAGTGGGGGAAGCTAAAAGGGGAAATAACACCTCTAATCCAGCTTCTGGTAAATAGGCTGCCAGCTTTTAAAATGAGTTTCCTTTCTATTAGTCAGAATATTATGCTAAGCCTTAAGCATTAGTTTTTTATGTTGCCATAGCAGCCTTATTCCTGCAGGGTTGTGACCTGCGATGATTACAGTACAAAGCTTATAGGGTCTTGAAACCCCCTTTGAAGATGAAAAGTCTTTGATGGTTTATATTTATGCAAATCTCTTAGATATGATTTACCCAACTGAGACTGAATGGAGAGATGATTAAAATTCCCCTTCCTTTGAGATCCATTAATAGTCGAATATTCCTTAAATTTAAAATATATGCATATGTTATTTTTGTCTTTATTTACGACAATATCTTTGCCGTACCTGTGATGTGTTTATCTCCTCGCAAATTCCTAGATCTGGGCAGACATAATAGATTTACAATATAGGGCTGAGGGTTTTTTTTTTTTTCCCCTTTTTTTTTACCCCCTTTTGAAAGGGGAAAAAAAAAATCAGTGCGAGAGCTTTTGTATGTTTCCAGATGATAGATTTTGGAATTTGGGCTACCCCACTGGCAGCTCAGAGCTAGCTGTGAACTGGTCTCATGGAAAAAATTGGAGAGCTTTGGTCTTCAAAGAATTAAACTTCCTTTTTAAGGCCTTCCTAGGTAAGCTAAAAATTATGAAGAAAAGCCTCCCGAACAAAGGGCAACGGTGCCGTAATGAATAATACGGATGCCACTTAGAAGGCCGCGGCGCACGGGCGCCCATGTCGGTGCTGGCCCCGAAACAAAACAGGACGCCAGGTACCGCGCACTGCTCTGCGCGAGCGCGCCAGGGTGCTGCGCGCCCGGCGCGGGTCCCTGCTTCTCTCCTTTTCATGCCTTTTTTTTTTTTTTGTTTTGTTTTCATTTTTCTAACTGAGCCTTGAAGCTCAAACCTTTCCGCGGTGCTTGCTGCAGCGTAGGTCTCCCAGCAGCCCCGGCTCAGACTTCCCTTAACGATAACCCGGGGCGGGGGGGTCGCGAGCAGGTGAAGGATGCAGAGTGCTGTCGGGACACGTGGACTCTTGTGAATGTTTTTTTTTTTTTTCTTCTTTTTTTCCTCTGATTGCTCACGCTGTCTAGTTTTAGTTTTCAGACAAGTTCTCCCATCACTTAAAGGGCCGAACACTTGTAGAACCAATGAATTTTATCCCTTTTGTGGAAACTGCACTGGGCTTGCTCAATCTTAAGGTAAGCAGCTCTTAATGGGGCTGGAGTGTTCATATTTTATCATAGGAGCAATCTAAGATAAGTGAAATAGTCCATAGTCTCTCAGCAACTGCTTTAAAGAGAGAGGTGGAAAAATAACAAGCATTTTGATTACAATCCCCTAAAACATTTGGGTGGTTAATGCTCATGTTTGTGTTGTAAAGGCCTTCATAAATCCCGAATATTTCAGTGAAAGAACAGTTCAAGATAATCCATACCAAATAACAAAACCTCTCCACATCATTATTCTTATGATTTTTGTTATCCTTCTAGTACAAACATTCTTACAAAATGATTTGGGAAACTCACATTGCTGCAGCAGACTGGACTATTTAGTAATTATCAAACTTGATTTTGTATCACCCTGTCATTCGAAAAAAAAAAAAAACATTTCACTATTCCTAAACTGTTGTTTTTATAATGATTTCTACTGATAACATTTTGATCAAACTTCATGTTGCAGCCTTTGACAGGAGCATATGATGAGGACTAATACTAAGACTCAATGTATAATTGAACCTTGAAAATATCACCTGTCTGAAGAACGTGCTTCTTTTTAAGGCAATTTTAGTTCAGATCATATTTTATACTTTAAAAAAAAAATTGTACATATATAAATGCCTCTCACGCTTTAGTATCATTACCCACCCCTTTTTTTTTTTTTTCTTTACAAGGCGAGCTAGGCTGATAACCTGGCTAAATGGGATAAATGGGAAACGTACATGCATTCCCCAGCAGCGCAGCCTCCCTGCCCTCCGCTCCCGGGAAGGGCTGCGGAGCAGCTGGGGACGCCCGTGCGAGAGGGGCCACCAGGACGACCCACGGGCTCCGAGGCAGCCGCTCACCCTACAATACCCTGTGCTGCATCTCGCCTCACAACGCAGCACTGCCACATAAACCTGCTCCTGCTTGGGCTGCATTCATGGCATTAATTAAATTCTATTTTAAGCTGTCTGTCTAAGGCTTTTTTTTTTTTTTTTTGATGGTGGTGGAAGTTTTAATATTTTGCAGCCCTTGATGCTGGCTGGAGAGTTGCCTTTTAAAGCGATCTGTTTTAAAATAACTTCTTATCCCAACGGCTGCTGTAGAAGAACACCCACTAGCCCCCTAGTAGAGTTTGGGATTACATCTGATGCTGCTTACATAGGTTATCCTGGAACATCCTCAAAATAATTTTACATTATTACAACATATATAATAATATTATATAATAATATTTAAATATTGATATAAAATAGTACTAAGTTGGAAATGCACTTCCAAAGAACTGCAGTAAGAAAATTTTCCTTGCTTTTACTTTAATACTTTGCTGCAGCACTTGTTGCATTTTTAACTTTCTTAGCTATTTTTTAGTTATATGGGGCAAAAGTTTTTAAACTAGCAGTCTATCCAATAAGGAATCCTCAGCCATTTAATAAAAGATTTTATTTAACAAAAGTTTTTTTTTTTTTTTTTTTTGTGCAATGCTACTAAATGCTCAACTAATCAAATTTAATACTTTTTGGTTGCTTTTAGGCAATACCTATCAAGTGCTTAGTTTGGTATTGCTACCTAAATAGCCAAAGTACCATAAATACCATAATACCTAGGGCATTAGAGTAAGCTGCTGTGATAAGGTAGGGAATTTAGTACTGTGTCCTGTAGCTACATAATGTAGGTACATACACATCCTTTGTCAAACATAATTTCTATTTGCTGAGTCATTTTAAAGCACTGTACACTGCCAAACATCTGCAATGGCTTTGCTTAGTAGAAGCAATTTTAACTGAAGGATTTCTAAATTTTAGTAATGTTGAGTTGAGGTAATAGCAGCAAGCATGTTTCCTGCATTTCTGCAGAAATTAATGTTATGTTCTCATCTGAAGGCGGTCTGTGAAGAAGCACTGCGAGCAGGCTCCCAAGTTGGCTTTCGTTTGGACGCAGTCGTCTTTGGAGGAGAGGATTTCCGTGCCAGCATAGGTAGTTGCCTCCCTGTTTACTGTAAATGCTCCAGAATGACACTGGAAAAGCCTCACGTGATTTATGCACCTTTTCTGACAGCAGTAATTAAAGGAAGGCAGACACTGGATGCGGCATTTTATGTTGTTTTTACTTTCCTTCGTATTTTTTCCAATGCAGAATGTATTGTGGAGATATGAAATCGTGGTCCCTGTATGTTACAGGACACTGACACTTCCTTGAAATTCTTGCTCTGCAGCAATGAAGATTAAGAAAAACAGAGCAAAACCTGTTGAGTCACTGACATTGTTTAAAAATATAATATCTATAAGAAACATGCACATACTTTTAAGAACTGCATTTAAAGTCCTAAAATCCTGCTCTTTCCTTTATCAATGCTTTACAATCAGTTATAATACAGGATTTTGACATCATACACAACAAATCTCCTGTTATGTTTTGCTTTTATAAATTTACTCTAAACGTGTCCTTTGTCAATACAGTCATCTCTGCCATGGATTTATGTTAAAGCACTATTACTCTTCCTCAGAAATGAAAAGCATTTCAAAATGTGCTTCATAGAGGCCATTAGCTTATTAATCTGATTCAGTTGAAGACCATAGCTCAGACCTGTTAGCGTATAAATTAAATATAAAGATGTTAATGTAAAAATTAACATTGATTGACTAAATTATTCCTTACAAATTGGAAATCTGGTTCTAAATAGCGCACAGTTATTTTTTCACACCAACCTTCATGTGCGAATGTTTCTGAGCTGGTGAAGTGCAAGCACATGAAGTCTCGTGAATACTTTGGGTTCTTCTTGGAAGGCATCTACCATCATTTTTCATCCAAATACTGAAGCTTAGGACATCAGTTGTGACAAGAATCACAACCAAGGAAAGTGCAATTCTGTTCTCAGTGTGAATTTTTAACCATTTCTTTGTACCCAATATGCCAATTTGTATGAAGCCTCTCATGCTGTAACAGTTTTCAGTGCACATACAGTAAATAATACAACTGAATAATTACTTCAGGTGAGCCCCATTTCGACCTTCCTTGCCAGGCAAAACTTCTACTAACTTGATTCTGACCTGAACAGAATCAAAATGTCTATTTTGTGTAAAGAGAGTGTTTTATTGCCAAAGAGGCTTATCTTTGGCTCAAAAGACCATTATTTTGGCAATACAGCCTTGCATCCCTCTTTTGCTTCCCGAATTGGTTAAGTGAAATCTAAAATGTCTTTCTAATAAGAAATGTTTAGAAAAAAAGAGTTTAAAACAATGTTACCATCTTTTCCTTGTTTTCATTGTTTTCACAGGTGCAACAAGCAGTAAGGAAACTCATGATATTCTATATGCCAGGCAAAAAATCATAGTAACAGCCAAGGCTTTTGGCCTACAAGCTGTAGACCTTGTTTACATCGATTTCCGGGACGAAGAGGGGCTCCGCAAACAGTCAAGAGAAGGTGCCTCCATGGGATTCACGGGTATGAGCTTCTGTCAGCGTCTCAAAACACTGCACATCTTCTCGTATTTAAATGTGTTGCTGCATTTACTGCTGCTTAGACAAATAGCTTGGCTGTTTTATTTCAGCTCATTTATTGAAAAGCTAAGTAGTGCCAAACGCGTCTGCATTTATTAGCGCCTTTAAAACTGAGCCTGGAAATTTTTACCTGCAGAATCACAGGCTGTTTTTTAAAATCACACCCCATCAAGCGCCCGGCAGTTCTTCAAGGAGAGATTTGGGTAGAGGATGGGCACTACATGCTTCCTACCACCATGGAGCATGGGAAACACGATCCCATCAACCCGCAGTTGCTTTTTAAGATATTTTGATCTCCGTTTCGTATTTTTACACGGCAGGTGTTAAAAAAAATACTTTTTAGGTGAAGAAGCTGATAAGCAAATGTTGCCTGCTAATTGCTACAGGAAAGTTATTTCCTTATTATTTTTTTTTTGATTTGTTTTTCATCTCCTGGCTCCCCTCCCAGTAAGTGCTGGTGACACCTACGGGTATTGGCAGACAGTAAGATCAGCAGGCTTCTTGCAGCAGAGTCCTGTAATGCAGACTGTTACCCTGTGATTGGTGTACCAGATCACTCAGACACCCTGATGAGACCGTGCGGCCACCAAGATTGTGTTTTTGCAATAGAAATCAGCCATTTGACACATGCATTATAGAATGTGAGGATATAGCATTAACATTTTAGATTATTGGTCTCTGACCACTGTTAAAGGCATATTTAGGGATAAAAGGATATTTCCTGGGATTTTATTATCCAAGGAGTATGTCCCGATGATGTGAGCAAACAAAATGTATTTTTACAGTTAAGAGCATGTAGTATCTGGAAGAAGTAAGCAGAGTAATCCAAAAAAACCCAGGCACTCTTGTAAGTGTGCTGGGCATGGCAGGAAAGATGAGCAGCACATTCTCCCCAGCTCAAACTCTGCCTTGTTGTCTGCTGAACTTCATCATCTGCAAAACTAACCTTCGTTTCCGTGGTAAAAATGTCCTCACAGCTCCTCACAGCTACTGTACATTATCTACGTCCACATTGATTCCCACCCTTGATTCTCCTGCTATCGAAGCCAGGAAAATAATAGAGCTCCCAAATGGTAAAACCTGCTGATGGCTATGCAATCTAGAGCAATATTTTCTCGTTTCAGGGAGGCTTGATTTTTGGAAAACTTAAGCATCTGAACCTCCTGTTGACAGAAGATGGAGTTGCAGATGCTAAGCACCTTTGAGAGAACTCTTCCTGAACGCTTAATGTGTATTTAAATACTGGATCCAGGCTGCCAATTTAGAAAATCTAGAAAATGCCAAGCATAAGCAACACGGATAGTTTTGGACTCTGCAGACTGTGCATAGGATGCTGTCCGACACCAGGACAGCACCCAGAGAGATGACAAAGAAAACAGTCCCGTCCGGCAGCTCAGGGCACAAAGTTAATTCCTCAGGCAGGGGCCGGCGCGGCCGGCGTTCCCGCAGGAGGAGCGAGGCTGGGGAGAAGGTGCAGCCTGCGCCAGCGCGAACCCACAGCCCCAGCCCTCTGCCTCCCCACAACTACACCCACACATCTCAAAAACGCGGTAAACCGCTTCACAACTAGTCCAGTCACAATTAGACGTGGGTCGATACTGAGTCTTCTGATTCAGTGGCCAGAAGGCAAAGAGGAAAAAAAAAGTCATTAAAAAGTCTGTTCATGTCAAAACAAAACAGGTTTTTTTGGTAAAAAGAAAAAAAAATATTTGAGGTCAGTCCAAAATATTTTGTTTCTTTTGCTTTCAATTTTTAAAAATATTTTTATAATCTTTGCTTGTTTTGTTTAAAAGAAAATATTTCAAAACTAAAATTTTGTTACAAACCTACATAAACTAAACATTTCATCATTTCCCATTTAATATTCATCACAGAAAATTACAAATGGATTTTAGCTTAATCTGTGACCTACAAAGCAGAAGTCTGCAGATCATATTTGCCCTGACAACTGCCTGATAATGTGATAATAAAATACTGAAATGTTGCCTTAACAAGAAGTTGCAAACATATGATTCTTGTTATTTTTAAATATTGAAGAGCACATCCTGCTATTTTTTTTCACATATCATTAGAATCATTGAAATCAACAGGACAAAAATGAGTTAAGGTTTTCAGATTGATTTGTTAACTGGCAAACCACAGACTTATTTGCCTGCAAAGAGGCCAAATTTAGCACCCTGAAAACGGATGCAAATTCATAATAATTAGCAAGGTTGTATAGCCTTAGAATTTTCCTATATTTAGATTTAAACCACTGGAACTGGAGTTAATGCAATCAAATGTGTTTCCTGTTAGAAAAGTTAAATAATATAATGAAGAGTTTATCATTTATTTAGTTACTATTATATCCTTCACTGCTTATTGAGGCATTTCTTTCCTTCCAGCTATCTTATAAATAGCCTACTGTTTCTTCAGTAAGGGTGTTTTCATATATCAGAATGTTTTCAAATGTAATTTAGCTAAGGCAATATACCTTTTTTATGTATAAATTAATAAAATATACATATGCATATATGCACACATATGCATAGATCAAGATGCTTAACAACGCCGTAGCCCACGGAGTTCAAGTCTGTGTGCTATCTGTATAAATGGTCTTCAGCTTTAGGAATGTTTGTATAAAAATTAAGTAGACCTCAGAATAAGCTTTTAACAACTGACTTAGTCATTAGAGAAAGTCCTGTGCTACATGCTGAGAAGCCAGATATAAATATGAAACGCTATAGGTTTCCTCTCCTTTTGCAGTCTTTTGTACAAGACTAAAATGACACCATCATACACCTAAAAGACTTGACAGGTATTGATTTAAACCACGATATATCAAGTGGTACTGTAAAAAGGATTTCATGGTCATAAATTTTAATGTCTTCCAATTTTGCACTCTCTCAGTAACTTGTCAATAACAACAATTCCATTTAAAATATTTGCTTCATTCCTGCATGGCATTACGTCTATTATACACTTATTTGGATACATAATCTGTGACAAAAATCAACAGAGAGCTATAAATCAAATGTTAGATTGCTTTCTGCAAGCTGCTCACGAATGTTTTAATGATACAAAGTGTAGTTTATGACTACAAATACCTTTGTGAAAACATTATTACAGAAATGTTTTACACTTAGGAAAATCACAGCAAAATACATATTTTTAAAAATCAAAGCATACTAAAGTTATTATTTTTATTTTTGCTACAGAGAGATTTTCAGGATAATTTCAAATGTACTCTACATTTTTCCCAGAAAATTAAACTTTGTAGGATTTTGCAGGAGTTAGTTCTGCACTCTTCAGTTTTAGAATTAGTAGTGTAACTGGGAGGAGCATGTCATATTAAAAATAAGGAATGTCAGAGTCTTATTAATGGCAGCATTTGATTAAATTGTCTAAAACACCTTTGACTGGAACTAATGCAAGCCCTATTAGCTTAAGAAATTTGTCTCCATATAATTTTTTCCAAATGATGCAGTTCTGAATGAATTTTTAACTTTTAGCCATATTTTTAACATTTTTTTAATATTTAATATTTACCTTAATGAAACATGAAACTGAAAATTTGGATCGCCTAAAGATCATAAACAAAAGATTATTGAACGGGGGATGAAATAAAATGGACCTATTTATGCCTTTTACTGCAGAAAGGTAGTAACTCTTAGCAGTAACTATTTCCTTGCGTGCTCAGAACGAGCAACCTGTGCCGGTGCAGGCAGGACTCTTGTTTGCCCCCGGCACTGTCACCAGCCTCGGGTTCCGCTGGGTGAAAGTTGCCCTTTTGGTGCCTGGCACCGCGTTCTGCAGCCCCCGCTTGATTCCCAGCCGGTGCCTCTCCGTGGTCACGCGTGCGAGCGCGCGCAGCGGGGACCCTGGTGCACGGGGCCGCGGGACGGGGCTCGCGGTGACTCGCTTTGCCACAGGGTGCCAACAAAACACACGGATTGCGCGTCCAGAAAAGCGGGAATTAAGGTCGCCCCGCTCGACGTTGCTTCCAAAGCAACGCGCAGATAATTGTGCAGAAATCACACTGGGCTGCTGAGCTCCTTTAGAAACAAACTGATTATGGCAAATGCTGCCCTCTCCAACGAATGAGATAGGTGTTCTTTTCAATATAACTAAGTGCAATAACAGATGAAAATGCATTATGTGGCTATTTACTCACATGGGATAGTCTGTAGTAAAAAAAGGCGACATCTGTTTGTATTTTCTCAATGCATATTTATGCAAGAAAGCTTAGGGAAATGCTGAATAAAATGCCTGATAACTTTTTCCTATACCTGTAACTAAATAAGCCTGGCACCACAACTGCAGCAGCTGGGTAGCACCACAACAAACATACACAAACCAGCGAGCTCTTGATGCCGCTGAGCGTGTGCTGAAGATTTAGGGAACAATCCTTGCATTACTGTTAATTTTCCAATTTGACAAATCTCTCACAACCAGATCTCGTTTCCTGAACACACTCTATTACCGCTTGTTTGTGCGTGGCTGGTGCTGCTCTCTATACGGCTAAATTCAGCGATGCTCTGTACTGAGTCGCTCCTGACTGCCCTGGCCAAACAGTTACACCTGAAACAACAAAAAGACGACGTGTGGCTTGAACCGGGAGGGGAGGGGGAAGGACTGCGGGTTCTTTCAACTGATGCTCAAGCAGCTCTGGCTTGAGATATTTTTGTTCTTAAAAAAATCTGGCAAAAGGCTACCTGCACTTTTTCCAGTTGGTAAAAAAAAAAAAAAAAAAAGGAAAGGAAAAAAAAAAAGTAAAATAATCAGTTAAATAGCAGAAAGTCTATGAGGCATATGAGAGCCTCAAGTGGTTGGAACATTTTGTTTGAACATCTGTTTGTCGATGCATGATTCTGGTGTTATTAATCTTCTTTGTAGGTAAGCAGGTGATTCACCCTAACCAAATTGCTGTTGTCCAGGAACAGTTCTCTCCTAGCCCTGAAAAAATAAAGTGGGCACAAGAACTGATTTCTGCCTTTGAAGAACATCAGCGATTAGGAAAGGTAAATATTTCGTTAATACAACATAGTGGAAAGCAAGTTTGAATTGAATGATATTTGAAATTTAGAAAGATCGATGATGGCTGCTCGTGTTTATGTTTAAGTGTGCTGTAACTGGGAGCGGTGTAGCTGGCTGGAATACAGACGGTGTATTTATTATAAATACGGCACATCTCAGGATGTTTTCACATAGACGGGCTATCTTTCTCTCTCCCTGTTTTAACTTGCAATCTCTGTGTACATATGTCTACCTGCCTATCTCTGCAGCATCAGTGAATTAAAAGTAATTCTCAGTTATGTCGTAGAATCATGGTGATGCTGTCAGATGAAAATATTTGCAATCAAAAGGCAGGTATCCTGGGAGAAGACTCAGATTGCTTGTGCAGGCATCATTTATGGGAAGAGATAAACAAAAGATAAGAAATACATGGTTTTCAGAAAATTTCTATATTGGTAAAATACTTCTCTTTTAGGGTTTGTTCCTGGAAACATCCCTACTAGAGAGCAAAGTCTCTTTTGAGCAAAACTGTTTGCAGGTTCTTAATCATTAAAAATGGGAATGTTTTATGTGCATTTGTACCGATTGCTGGACCTGAAATTTGGATAGAGCAGAAAGCAAATTAACACTAGAATATGATTGTTCCTAATTTAGTGCATCATTGAGTCTCACGTTTCCTGCTCTGTGGGTTTCTGCTATGTAAATATTGCGGTGGTGATGCACAATCTGTCTCTACTTTGTGCCAGTAATACTTAAATTAAGGGTCGCCTGAAGGAAGATTTTATGCTAGTTGTGGCATTGTCAGTTAATTATCTTAAAGGTTATTTGCTATAATCCAGTTTGCCTCTTTTTGAAAGAAAAAAAAAAGTTGCAGCTAAATATGTTTATCTTAGTTACAGCCAAACCCAGGATAGTTAAAAAGTAAAGTCCCAATGTCAAAATGGCTAGTGCAGATAAACAGAAACGGCTGACGTGTTTATGAGGAATTCAAGTGGGGGAAAAAAGCATATTCCCTAATGAAGTCAGTATATTAAGCTGTGCCTAGATTTTCACCTTCTCCGGTACTATACAAAGGTCTTCTATGCATTTCTTTACTTTCTGATGGGTAGTAACACACTAGAATCTGTGCTTCCCAGTTTTCCTGCACTTCCAATACCACATATGTTTTATATTATAAATTCTAAAAAAGGTCAAAGCAGAAATTGTGCTTTCATCTCAGGATAAAAGTGTTGCAAAGTATTTAGTCTGCCCTTTTCTGTACTAGGCGACCATATCCTGTCTACACTATTTAGGTGTTTCTATTACGTTCGTTATGATGATATTTGGGTGCCATCCCGAGCAGTTATTTCGGGTCACCAGTATTATGTTATATTTCTGCATCTCTTTGTTCCGTTGCCCCCTGATTTTTAGGCGTAGTTGTCTTCATGACAGTGATTTAGAGAGAAAATGTGTGACTGCTTTGTACATTATCCCAACTTAAAAAGCTCAAATCTCTTACAAAAGGCATCATTGTAAACCTGATGTTAGTGCAAACGTGTAGGTAGGTAGATGCAGAATGAAGAAAAGTCAAATGTCAGACCCTGCCAAATACTATTTATGTTTATCACTTGCCTATCAATTCCTCTGAATTTAATCTCAGAAATCTCATTTAAGAAATACTCCTGTTGTTTAAACTACTGATGAGGAGCAGGGGCTAAATTTAACTATAGTGCTACTATCACAAAAGCCTGAAGGCTGTATTAAATACTGTATTAAACACAACTTTAATATTTAAGAATCCATATTAGGTGGGCATTATTCTTTTGATTTGTTTTAATGTTCCTATTTTATCAGCATGGTGCTAGATTGTTTCTGTTTTCGGCCCTTTATGATTTTGCTTTTTTGTAATAAGAGCTTTTTAATTAGGTTCTAAGCTTCTATAGCTAATTCACAAATACAGATTTGCTGCACGTTTGTGGCTTAGGGTATTTCCCTTAACCCACCAGGTTGCACACTTCATATATTTTTGCATGTAACCTTCTATCAAAAAGAACAAGTGTTGGCAGGTTAATCTGTCGGCTTTTGGATCTTGTGCTACTTCAGAGCCGCGAGGCTTCGTAACTAAATCGGAAAAGCAGTTTTCTGTGGTGTGTTTCCTGCAAATTTCCTTGCATTTTGGCACTGTAAGTGTGTCAGTAAGAAGAGCTTGGGCAAGCTGATTATTTAGCTTTTTCCAAAGCAAACACATCTCACTGAGAGAGCCTCCTGCTCTGTGTCCTAGGGACACACTAACATGTGAGTAGTAACTTTCCCATCCCACTTCTAGACAAATACCACATATTTTATAAATCTTCGTGCCCTAATGAACCATCTCTGCTGCTTTCCTTTTCTTTTTATTCTGTTAAAATGCTCGAGTTTGTAAGACCAAAAATCTAGCTGTGATTAACATGGATGAGACTTCCATGTTTCTGCTAAGTTATTAATTAAAGTTGAAAGGCTGGAAAAAAATAAATTGGGGGGATTTGTGCGGCTGTTTTTACAGTAGGTAAGTTACTGGTCCTGTGTCTTTGGGATTGTAGATTGTTGTTAATTGGCTTCAAAGTTTGATCCCCTTAGTCAACAATATTTTATAATAAAATTCAATATCGAGCTGCTATAATTTATTACAGATTGAGAGATACATTTATGATAATAATGTTTCTTTGACAGAAAGCAGAATCTGTCTACTTCATCTCGAAAACTAAAATGCTTTTACATAGTAGATCTTGAATCCGAGTACTGAAATGACTAAAAATTAGAAGCTACATGGGATTTTAGATCCTGTGTCAGTGTTCACACAGAAGCAAATCTGAAATTTTTCTAGCCTAAATTATTTGGATTTACATTATGGGGATAGTCTTGTTTGGGGTTTTTGTTTTATATCTGAAACCTACCTGAAAAATATCATTCCTAGGAACTGAATGGCCCCTTTGCATTTGCGACAATTAATAAACAAATCTTAAAAAAAAAAGATTATATTACTTGTGAAAGCTAAATGCGCTGTCTAAAACACTGAGATGTAAAAATGAAAAATGTTAAAAGGTATTGGTTTTGTATAATTTTGACATTTTTCTAGTAAAAATGCATTACTACGTGATGTGCTACTCAAAATTAAGTTCAGCATAAAGAAAACAGGGGTAACTGCTGGGCAGATCTAAATATAAAATAAATGTCATGCTCAAAAATGAAAAAGAAGGGTAATAAACATCATTTTGGTAGTCTAAAACAGCTTTTGCTCTGAATATCTCAGGTATTTATAATGCATTAAATAGAGAAATGATCTTATAAATCCAGATTATCTGAGTCCAGGGGCAGAGTTAAAAGGGTAGAGTTAGTGGGAGAAGCTACTAGCTTGTTGCAAGAAAAAAAAATCATACTTTTATTATTAAAAGCGCAAGACTCTTTACAATGTAAGTTAATGTTGTATGAAGCGTACTGCTCTGTTTCCATTATCAATGCATTGGATACACAACTGTAAAACCCTTTATATGGTGTCAGGGTTTACATAGGACAAGAAACTAAAATACTGAGCGTCCACCTTGTAAATACATCACATACAATATCATTATTTTAACAGGATCTTCAGGAATTGTCAGTGTTTAAAATAATATTCAGGGAGAAGGGAAAGCAGCAGGGCAAAGTAAAAGGTTAATTCCACCCTTATATCACATAATAATTTGCAAATGCTTTACAAGAACCTGTACATTAAATCAGGGAGTAGGAAGCTAAACACAGCCTCGAAAGTCAAAGGTCAGGTAAGGATTATTAAGAGTTAAGCTAATTCATTCACAAATCCCAGCTCTAAGATCGGTTGAATATTTTCAATTCCAGGGGGCACAAGAGAAGAAATATCCGTACACACCATATAGGATGTGCCGAGTTCCTGGCAGGCCCTCGGCATATGTTTCTTGTATTATAGTCTGTGCATCGCGCGTCAAGTTCTCAGGAGCCTAGGAATAATGTACATGCAGCCAAGCGATTTGCCAAACAGTACCGTTTCCTTCATGGACCTTCCTAGGGCTACAAAAATCCTAGGAATGCATTTATTTATACAGCATCTCCCCAACAAAGGGATGGAAATTTCCAGCAGCGGCTCTAACAGTCTTTGTTTAGGAAAAGCGAACGCAAGCTACTGTATCTTGGAAACGATGGCGACCTGCGCTTGGGCCGGCTCCAGACGCCAGCCTGGCCAGCGGAGGATCCACGGGCGGCTTCCCAGGAAGGCGCTCCGGCCTCCGTGGACTGCTCTGGCCTCCGTGGGCCGCTGCAGCCTCCATGGGGAACACCGGCTGGCCCTCTTGCTCGTGCGCATCCCGCACACACGAGCAGCTCCCGAGGGCACATGAGTGAGGATACCTAATCTTGAGGACCCCCCGTGTCAACCCCTTGTGCCGGATCCATCTGCAGATCCATCAGCTTGTGTGAAGGGGCTGCGTTTTGCCAAATTCAGGTGCAACAAGCGCAGGCCCCAGTGTATCTCTCAGCACAAATGGAGGGCACCAAGGGGATTTAGGACAGGCCTCTGTTACCTTTAAGTGACTATTTTTAAATAATTACTGAGCATTTAGTAATAATATATTTAAATAATAACCTATTTATTATTTATTTCTAAGCGGCCATTTTAATGTGAAAACTGGCAAATAGAGATAGGGAGAGCCCGCATTACACTAATCACACACTGCGTAATTTATTATCTGAAAAAGGTGTAAAAAACGTGGTCGGCGTCACAGTTGAGGGCTTTTCTCCTCAGAAGACCCATCTGGGGGCAAGTTTCGAGCCCTTACAGCGGAGGAGAAGGGGGTGTACTAGCTAATTGCTCACGCATATGCTGGTTCCTGCACTGGCACCACCAATCTTGAGGGATTTGTGCCAGGTGGGGAGAGCATGGGACAGGTTTTCCTAACGTGGGGCTGCAAAATAAACTGAGAAACCCACACAGAAACTCATCTGCCTGCCATCTCCCCTCCTGCAGGCATGCAGTGAGTCAGGATCTCCTTTCCTCTGGGATTAAAGACACTTAAAATGCTCACTTGGGCATAGAGCGACTAGGATGGTGCCTTGATGTTGCCCACTGGCCCAAGAAGCTTCACATCGCTCCTCGCAACTGTGGCGCGGGGCTGAGTGCGGCCTCCCCTACACAGTGCAGGGCAAAAAACGCTTGTGCCGCCACTGCAGCAGCTCCCTGCGTTGCAAATCTGTGCTTAAAAAGTACTAACGAGGCCAATGGTGCTCACGAGCCTCGTTATGCTTCCCAAAGGCGGGTCTTACAAAAGATATAATGTTCGAAGCAGATGGCCCCTTTTAGGGCGTACTGAGGGAATTCAGAAAGTCTGCAGAGCCAAAATATTGTTTCAGCTAATTTAAGTAGCAGCAGCCTTAGCGCTTCTGTGCTTCTCCATTAGCTGGTGTTTTCACAGACTAGGGGAAAGCTTTGCTGTAAAAGCTCTGTCAACTCAAATGGAGAATCTCAGTAAAAAATGACTGTTTATCCTGCTCAGCAAGTGAATCCAAAAGAAAAATAGAGTAGAGAGAAATAATGTTGGTTCTGCTGCTGTTGACAGCGCGAGCTTCCCTGTTACTACGTGTCTCTCCTGCACTATATTTCATGGCCACCTTCCCTCAGTATCAAATGCCTTTTGTGTATTTGGTAGGCATTTGCTTCCAGTCGAAATTTTCTAGGCTATATTTAACAAACTGCTCCCATGACTGTAAACCTCAGGTTAGTTTTAAGTGGCTTAATTAAGGGCAACTGAGGATACTAAAGTCTTAATATTAGTTACTTTTCATTTTTCCATATAATAATAGTGATGCTTTCAGGGGGAAAAAAAGCACGGTTGGATGCAGTGTTTGTCCTGGAAGCTGCTTTTGTGCTGTAAAATAAGGCTTTGCTTGGCAGCAGCACCTCCACCAGTGCGCTCTCCGGGATGAGAAGCAGGATAGAAGCTAGTTTGGAATATTCCTGATTTCCAGCACTGTTTTTTTTCCTGTTTCTTTAATTGCATTTTCTTCCTACTCTAGAACAGGAAGGCAACAGCCACAATCAAAAGGAAACTAAAGAAAACCCAAGAACACCAGTAAAAACCCTCCTGTCTACCCTTCACCCAGGGGCCTCAGACATGTTGTTCTCCTCCCAGTGAGAAACCCTGGTGGTTTGGAGCAGTTTCCAGGGTCGATCCCTGGTCCATCCTGGCTGTCCTCAGGGGTTCTGACCCCGTTTTGTCAGGCTATGAAATGGGAAATCACCAGTCTGGCTCGCGCAGTGGGCTAGGACGGGTAGTGTCGCGCAGAGCAGATGACCCTTCAAGACCCACCTGAAGGAGCTCGTAGGTCACTGCTCTTTGTCTGCCCCTGCCTTGCTACAGACCTGTGCAGTCATTAAGCCCTTCCCAAGCGTTTTCTGCCAGAGTTCTTACATTGCTTCCAGGGGTGTATTTGACGTAAAAAATAATCTACATTTCTTGTTGTTGCTCTTTCACAACCTCCTGCATCATCCCATCTGCTTCAAGAGGGAGAATCTCAAAGCCAGGCTGCTGCCTAGCTCTGGCAATTTGAGTTGGTACATCCTGTAACCTAACACTAATTCCAATAGAACACTGGTAAAAAAGAAACCAAAAAAAAGAGCAGTAATTAAAATTTCCTTCATGTAGACAAGATGGCTGCAGAGACTTGCTGATTTTCTCCATACTTCCCTCCCTTCCATCCTTTAGTTCAATAGATCAGAGAGACCCACTGTGCATCTCCTCTTGCCAACAAGAAATTTTAGACAGATCTATTCAGGGACCATTTATTTTCCCTGGGGATTTTTTGTGTATTCACTTAGTGTGAATTTCCTTTGCATATCTCACTACAGAAAAAAAAAAAAAAAAAGAAAAAGAAGAAGCAGTAAATGTGAAAGGATTCTTCATTTGGGGAACGGAAATATGTAACCACAAAAGCTCTGTTTGCATATCTTGCTATTTGTGGTGTCTTCAGTTTGTTGTATGTGACTAGGCTAGTTATTTGACTTCTTTCTTACTTGCTGCAATGATGTCTTTTTGGCTACAACTTGCAGAAGAGGACATTAATTAGAGCTGCATTCAACACCATCACAGCTGCGAGTTTATTTCTTCCTCTAGGCTTCCCCCAAGCCTGGTTTCAGCCTCCTGTTTCAGGGCAAAGTCCTGGTTCTGTGGCAAGGCTGAATCGCTCCTCCCCCAGGCCCAGGCCGCTCGCCTTTGCCAGGAGCAGGACTCTGGTCTCTTTTGTTCGGATACCTGGATATAAAGCCAGGCATTCCTTTTAAGCCCCAAAGCAAAGATTTCCACATTTCCTCCACAGGGGATTGCCTAAAGAATGTGTGTTTTCATTTAATCCGAAGGGAAATTATCTTCCCTAATACCATGCTTTTTAGGGGGGACCCTTTGCTTTCCACCTGCTTCCTTCCCTCCTCAGAAGAGCAAATCTGCCTTTCTTCCAGAACACAAGCCTTTTATTTCCTGGTAACAGTTTAACATTATGCAGGATTAGAGATCATGTCCTCAAATATGGGCAGATTTTAGCGGGCTTATTGCATGTATTTTTGTAGCCTCAGAAAAGGTACAACTAGACTTGGGGGATTTAGAAGTGGGAGATCCACTTAATTAAAGGGGGGGGGGAGGGGGGGAAGGAATACTTCTCCACTAACGCGTGCTTCTCTTGTCACTGGGCTTGAGGGTCCTTTACTGCTGTGGGCCGGAATCTTACTGTGGATTTTGTATGTCCCATTAAGAAGCACCATTAAGGCCACTGTCACCACGAGAGCTAAACCTCGTGACTGTAGGGCCTACGAGGGCAGGCGGAACAGGCCGCCAAACCAGGGGTTTGGAAGCCAGGCTCATCAGTGGTCAGCGTGGCCCAGGAACGGCAACGGCACTTCCCAAAACACCACAGGGAGCTCTCTCAGTCAGCGCTCACGTTGGGAATTGTGCCTGTAACCGAACAGGAAATTATAGCCTTTGGGGGTTACCTGGGACTTTGGGAGTTTATACCTGCTACCCGCTAGGGAAGCCAATCCTCAGCCTCAGCACTGACGTGGACTGTAAATCCAGGGGTCTGGGGTCTGCCGTGACACTCCTAGTGAGCTCATTGCTGTCACAGATAGAGACACAGATAAATAGAGCGCAAACGCTGAGGAAACTGCCACACATGCTCCCAGGTGAGGGAGTATCTCTAATCCTTCCATCTTGTTAGGCAGAGGGGACTAACTTGTCTGATCACAATTCCATGTGTCCCAGAACAATTATTATTTTACTGTAATTAACTCCTGCGCTTTAACCCAAGCCACAGCTCAGAGAGAAATGTGTCACATAGCTACGAGGTGCCTCAAGTGTTCTGCATCCTAATAGTTTTATTCAGACTGTTTTTCTAATTTACTCTGCGATACATAGTTATACCAAGGACTGTGGGAGTAAAACCTCACGTAACATCACATATGGCCTGAGAGCTGTCAGGAGGGTTGAGGAAATGGACTGTCTGTTTTCTTCTTCTTTCCTGATCCCCCTAGGGAAACTGATCCTCAGCAGACACAGAAATCACTCTGAAACCCATCTATTTACTTTCCAAACAGATTAAATGCCTCTTGCCAAGGGAAAAATAGACTCTTTTTGGTGAAATGATAATACTTATGAAGCTCCTAACTACTCCCAGAGTTATCCCAGAGCAGAAGTCCCTGGACACTCTCTCATACACATATATAGAGATGCTGTTAGTGTTCCAGGAAGCTCTGTGTCCAAGCGTTCACCTCTGGGCGCTGGCATGTCACAGACCAATGCTGAAATTCTTTCTGTGACTTCATTACACCTTCTTGCTATAGCTAAAGGAAATCTTTGAGCATGACATCTATATATGTGGCCTGATCAAGAACCGCATCGAAGACCCAGGGCAACATGTGGTCAGGGTCATCTTCTAAACTGCCAAAGTTATTTGGTTTTGGTAGTGGCTACATTTCTCCACAAAAAGTCCTAAGGTTCAGACATAAGCACTGCCAAGCAGGTATGTTAGAAAGTTTGCTTCTCTCAGTCACCTGGAAACTTATTCCAATAGCTATTGCTAATGCTTAACTTGACCACTTTTCCATGTGCCCATTTCTTTGGCTTCTGACCTGTGAAAATGGCTCTTCCCTGTCGCCTCCACACAATCGCTCCCTTTGTCTGTGGGCTATATCCTTGTACCATTTGGGGCTAACAGCACTCGATTCTCTTTCTTCCAAGTCTGTAAGGTTTTTGGTATTTCCTTCTGGGAAAAAAAAAAAAAAAAAAAAAAAAAAAAAAAACAGTCTTCTATCATTTTAATTAAAAAAAATCAGCATCCTTCTATCATTTTAATTCCCTTCCAACTGTTTTCTGGATTTGCCAAAAGCTCTCTCCATTGCCTTCTCAAAGCACTTCAGGGCTTAGAGAAATTTGAAGTGGAGCTGTTGAGACCTGCCTCGCCATGGCCTGCCTCGCGCGTTAATAGCTTGTGGAGATTTTGCAGTGCTATGTTATTTTAACAGAACATTAAACGGGACATTATGAATTTATTGCGCTCTGACATGGCACAGCGTCTGGGGGATGCCCCATGTTGCGGCACTGGTCCTTCATCATTCAGCCTGGAGAGGGTGGCCTCAGGCAGAAGGTGGAGACTGTGGGCGTGTCCAGAAACGCAGCGTAGAGAAGAAGAGCTAGGTGGGCCTGCCTCCTTTTTATTTCTGCATGCTCTCCCTGAGCTTTCCACCAAGGAAATATAGATATATTGAGTCTTTCCTTGAGTGTCAGTCATCTACAAAGGCCTCCAGCTACTCTGCAGAATTACCCAAATGGGAAATGTTGCCCATTCTTCTTTCTTCCTGGCTTTTCCCCTGGTCTTCCTTAGTAGTCCTCCTGATGGAGGCACACATCTGAGCCAAGTCAAAGGCTGTGCAGATACAAGGTCCTCTCCTGCGCTGCGCTCCCTGCACAGTTGCTCGCTTTAGGCAAGCAAAAGAGCTCTTGGAGCTTCCGTGCCCTGCAGGCAGCTGCTGCATGCAAAAGTCACCACAGTTCTCACACCACCTTCATGGTACTCACTGGATTGCTGCCTTAAAATCCACCTTGGATAAGGAAAGCAGGATGGGTGCTGGATTGCCTAAAATAGATGCAGTGATTTGGGCCCCTAACTCTGTCCATTCCGCAAAAACTCTCAGGGCATCAACTGCCATCGTGCCATCCAAGTCACCTTCCATGCACATCACTACGCTACCACTGCACTCACCCACCACAGTGGCAGCTCCGTTTCCCTCCATGGGACTTCGGTCCCTGGCTCCCAAGGGCTGTTTGCTGCAGTCCAGTCACCTGGAGGCAGGAGCCATCCTGAAAAGGCTCCCGCTGAATGATTGATAGCGATGGTGCTGCAAGTGACAACCAAAACAAGCCGCACAAATAACCCAAGTCCCAGCCTAGCAGCACTCCTTCAAAGTCACTCCAATTCACACAGCAAGTTTCCCTAAGAACCAGCTTCAGATCCAACAGTTTAACTACTGGAAGTTTAAGTACAGGCTGGAAATGTGAGATTATTAAGAGAATTAGCCAAAAAGAAAATTTAGCTCTATGACTAAATTAATCACCAGGTTAACAATCTCAAAGAAAATGGTGTTTATAGAAAGTCTTGTTTTCTTTATATAAGCATGAAAGAAAATCAAAAGAATGTTAAAGGCAAATTTCATCTAACAGAACTGGAAAAGAGGGCATGGGGACAAAGCTGTAATTACTGGCATTTCCTATCTGTTGAAACCTGGGGGTGGAAAGAGTGGCAGTGAATAGAGTATATTCAACGGCATCAAAATAGGTTTCTTTTCCTGGACTTTAGCTCAACACTGCAAATTAGCAGGGAGAAAGGAAGCCTGAGTAAACAGGCAGAGAAGCCAACTTGTTCATGTTACTCCTGACTGTTCAGAAACCTTTTTCTTTTTTTTCTTCAAGAATTCAAACTGAAATCAATGCAACTTACAGATACTTTCTGACAAGGAACATCCTGCATACCCAGAGTGGTTCAGCTTTCACACATGCAGCTACTGTTACTCTGGTCTGCTTTTAAAAACTGACAACATGTTATTTTAATGAACAATTTAAGGTCTTCATTAAATGACCTGCTGTTTAAATAACTTCTGCTATCTAAAAAGGTGTTTTGGCCCCAATTCTTTCTGCTCAACCATATGCGGTCAGCAGAGGGGAGAGGAGCCTCCAGGTCAGGACTGAGTCAGGACACAACGGGCCCCGTTGGCGCTCGTTACTAGGAGTACCGGGGCTCCTAGTGCAGCTGTTTCACACACCTAGCAAGGGGTGATTCCAGACTTTACCCAATCTCTGCTGATCACCCTTATCCTCTCTGCAATTTTCTCTTTTAAACAATAGACATTATTTGACTGAATGCTCCTGAAGAAATAGCCACAATTAAAAGATGTTTTCCTTACAATGAAAATATAAATCGGGCACTAACCAGATCCTTCAGACCACCACATAGCCCCAGATTTTTCTGAAGAATTTACTTAACTCTTGATTTTTCACAACAACTTAATATACATAACAGTGTCAGGCTGCATTGTCTGTAAATGTTTGCAAGTAAAAATGGATGAGATATTGCAAAGATAAAAAGTGTTATTATTGTTGTTATTATTATTACTTCTGTAGGGCTGGTTGCTTGCTCTATAAACAAGAAATTCATTTTGAAGCATTTATCATTGCGTACCTGTCAGTCCCATTTCTCTCCCAAGGCTGCCTAAGATAGCACAAGCTGCCGGATGAAATCCTCCTTAGGAGGAGGATTAAATATTAGGCTTTAATATAGCATATGCGGTACAGTAATAATCTGTGGCATTAATTTACTGTTTAAAGTGGATTTTTGTGTTAGTTGGCATAAAATATGATTTAGTATTTAATTAATGCTGCTTCAGTCAAGCTAAATATGCCACCGGAGCAGAACTGTTCATAAAAATTTTTGCAAATAACTTATATTTTCGCTTTACTTATCAGATTCCTCTATTTAATTGTTCTCGATCCTTACATGAAAAACAGAAACAAAAAAAAACCCCAAAATAAATAAACTGCTTATTCTACTCTGCTTCGACTGCAGCAGGACATGAAAAGGGAGCAGTGCTTCACAGGGACACTCCGCACAGTGCTGGAACAGCACCTTCCATTCTGAATTTCTCACGGGAAGAAAATGAATTTTTGTTTCATCAGGAACGTGCCAAAATGCAGACATAATTAGAAATAAGATTTTTGTTTGTTTGTTTGATTGCTGAACTTCAGAGTATCTTAAAAATTCTATTCATTCAACACAAAGGTAGATTAAAGTATCCACAGCAACAAGTTAGGTATGGCTCTACATAATACATAATGTTTCTTCTATTTAAAACTTAACTGCAACCTATAGTTAGTTGTTTTACACTTGTCGCGACGGTACCACCATACAGTCCTTGGAAAGAGTGACTCCTAAAACACGTCTGCCTCTGGGACTGCGGTTGCTGTGCCACGTTGCCAGTTCTGCAGTAATTCTGGGAAGCTCGGCCTGTGCGTTAACCAGCCGTCATCGTCAACAGGAGGTTTTGTGCCACCCACGTAGCTCACCCTGAGCTGCCTGCTCGGCCCAGCATCCACGGCCTGGCCACGCTGCACCCTGTGAGGTGTCACCCAGCAGGGCTCGGGCGGGCAGCCTACACACAGGGCTCTTCCTCTCTCTTTTTGCCTCTTCTTACAAGCACTAAACTCCCACTGCATTTTTATTTATTTATTTATTCACTGTATTTGCCTCACATTGGTTGGTTTGTCTTGTTCTAAAACTTGTTCACTATTCAAGCGGGATCTAACGGTTCCCTGCTTTGCGGATGTGTTTAAAAAGGGAGGAAAAAAAAAAAGGCAAATAACAGTTTCCAACAGCCTTCTGAGGAAGTTTATATTCTCTCTTTTCCAGGGAGCCTTTACTTTCCATGGGAGCATGATAGACATGCCATTACTGAAGCAGGCACAGAACATTGTTACGCTTGCCACAGCCATCAAGAAAAAATGATCTGGTAAATGAAGCTCTCACCATGTGGCCACAGTAGCTGTTTTAAAAGATGACTATACTTGTGGGAGGGGACAGAAAAAAATTAAACACATCAGGCTTAAACAGAAATCCATTTACATTTTGCAGATCTGTCATAATTACTTGCCAGAATTGCTAATTACTAAAACTATTTGAGGTTGAAACCACTGCTCACTCCTCTACTCATGGCCCATGGCCTCATGGCCTGCAATGAAGTCATGTCGCTGACTTCGCGTTAATTACTATAAATGCAGGATTATGATTCCTTTTTAAGGGTAAGAGCAAAACATAACTTGTGAGCTCTGTTAAAATCACAACCTAAAATGGGGTCAAATCACTTCTAGTTTTATCTGTGCTTCTTCCCGCTCTTGTGTGGAAACCCCACCAGAAAGGGCAATAACCCCACCAGCTTAAATAATTGCGATGAAAATCATTACCCCATGCGGACCCCTCTTCCTCGCTCCCCCCTTTCTGTAGATGTGCAACAGCCATTAAAAATATTGCTCCAACAATGAGAGACTCTTGACTTTTCCTTAAGTGGTTGCTATTCAGGCCATTTCCTTCTGGAAAGTGGAGGCTGGGAAGGGTTGGGCGGCAATAAACTTGTAGTTTTCGGAGGCACAATGCAGCAGAACTTGTGCATATGGTCTCGAGTCAGATTTACATCACATTAGGGATACGGCTACAGGTCATGTGGGCCGTGTGGTTAACGGGCTTAGTAAAGCTGTTTTGAAGAGGTTAACCCAGCTTGTAGTAAGGGTAAATAAACATAACAACCAGGCATTGTCCTCTATTCAGCATGTACTCTTATATGGAGGGCTAAAGGGTATTGAAGCTGCAGAGGATCAACTTGTGGTTGCCAGAGGACTCCAATGAAGTTTGAAACACCAACAATCAGAGATTTTGTTTCTGTTCCTCATTAAATCATGAGCTTTTGTGCTCAGACCATGAACGACTGTTCTTTAAGAAATTAACAGAATGGGAAGTTTTAAACTATGCACCAACCTTTTCATGACCTACACAGCAGCAACGCTGCTGCACTTAGACAAACACCGCGGGGAAGGCTGTTCTGTTTATTTAAAATTGTAAATAGAAAACAGTTGTTTTTTAGTTTCATTTTTCACCGCCTCCAATGGCCATTTTACGCACAGAGTCACAGCGCCTTATTCCTCCCATCTGCTCGCTTATTCTGCTTCCCCTCCACCTCCCCCGAGCAGCGTTTTTAAACATTTTTGTTATTTTTGATTTAACTAAAGGAGGTTGGGGTGCGGAGAACATACGCACAGGGAACAACGGCGCCGCTCGTGGGGGCACAGCGAGCCCGGGCGCGCGGAGGCTCCCGCCTCGCCGCTGCCCCCGCAGGAAATGGCGGCGCGAGCGGCTCCCGGGGACACCCCCGGGCCGGGAGGCGGAGAGGCGCGGGCAAGGCGGGCTCCGGAGCGCGGACGAGGCGGGCAGGGAGAGCGGCCCGAGCCCCCGGGGCGCAGCGCCCAGGTGGGGCACGGGCGGTGCCTCGGGCGGCCGGTGTAACCGTTACCCGGTGGAACCGTTAGCGCTGCCCGCCTCAAGGGGAGTGGCCGGTAGAACCGTTAGGCGCTCCGAGACGCCCGCGCGCTCAAGGGCTCCGTTACGGCACGAGGACCTCGACGCTAATCTGATTAATTAAGGACTACCTGTTTATATCGCGCCTCGCACCCACTTCCCTCCCTGCCGCGGCCGTTCCGCGGCACCCTCCGTTATTAATTCTTGGATGACTAAATTATGGGTAGCGCTATTAAAACATTACCAGGACTAATGAGAGGCAATTACTTAGGAGATGAGCTAGGGCAAGGCGGAGCGGGGCACACGGGTAGTTATCGCTGCAGATTACGTTAATAAATCATCAGGTGCAAGGCAATACTGAGGCAAGGCCTGGCGTGGGGGGAGATACAGGGTGGGTTTTTTTTTTCCTTTTTTTTTCTTTTTTTCCCTTCTTGCATAATTTTTTCATTAATCTCAATAGGACCCGTGTGGCGTTGATTGTTTTATTCCCTTAATACCGCGCCGGAGGTAGGAGGAGGAAGGGGGGATTTCGCAGTAATAATAATAATAATACAACTAATAACATCTTCATTATTTTCCCCAAGTCCCAACGCGGCGGGGGTGTTTGCGCACCCGCGCAACGGGCCGCGCAACTAAGTTCCTTTCCTGGCCGGGGGGGCGCAGAAGCAAGAGACGCGGGTTGCTCCGCGTTGGCGCCCGATTTCGGATATGTTCAAATTTCCTCTTAAATTTCACCGATTTCCCCTCCTCTTTTCCCAGTGGGAAAAAAAAATGCTTCCGTTTAACGATTTTAACGGTTTTCGCTTTATAGGAAATAAAATGCGCTCCGGTTTGTTTTTAGTTTATGTTAGGAAGCTTTACGCGTTTTCTCTCTTTCTTTCTTTTTCCCCTCTCCCTCCCTTTTTTTTTTTTTTTCACGCCTGGTGCTAGGCAAGCAATTGATGAAACAAAACAGATTATAAGATTAGCAGCAGGATTTTGTGCATATTAATGATAGGGAAGGGCGCCGAATGGGTTTGTAATTGCAGATCTTGCGCCGGGGATTGGGAACTGTAGCCCCGCCGCGGCAAAGACCCCCCTGTGAGGTTTTCACATTGCAACTTAGGGGAAAAGTGAAAAAAAAAAGTAATTACCAGAGCACAACATTGAAATGTTAAAGCACTTATTCTTTCTTTCAGCATTCTGTTTTAAAGGGGGGAAAACGGGCAAAATGGAAAATAAATTACTTTCAAATAAGTAGGTTAGCACCTGAAAGCTGGTGCGCATTTCCCCCTTTTTTTTTTTTTTTTTTTTTTCCCCTCTCTTTTTTAATTCTAGCAATTATTTAGCAGGGCATTTGCTTCTGAACCTACCATCCGAGCACCAGAAACGGGGGAAGGGAGGGCACGGAGACCTCGGGAACAGAGGGGCAAGTCCGCCCGTGAGGTTTGAAGCAAACACCGCCGGGAAAGCTGTTCAAAGCCGCAGCCTGAAATTTAGAGGGATATTTTTTTTTCTCCTTCTTTTGGTTTTGTTTTGAAATCGGGGCTTGAAAGGAAAAGATTGTTTTGGTTTCCCTCTTCAACACAAGCATCAAACGATATTTTAGCAAGGGATGCATTTCACAACCACAAATCCTTTCCAGGAACGGCATGTTCTCTGTAATATCGAGGAGTAACTTGACACTGAATTTTAACTCTTTTTAAGGGTCCCCTCGTGTTTCTTGGACTACTTCAGCGCTCCCCGTGCGACACCGCTCTTCTTAAAATCCGAATTTTACACTTAAACACGCAGCGCCCCTTTACTGACTTTTCTCATCGTTTTCTCCCATGATTAACAGCAGAAGATGTCTCTGGTTTAACAGCGCGCACTCGCGCGTATTGTTTTAATTCTACCTTCAACGGAAAATAAATGTATCTGGGGGAAATTAGGCTTCGAAAAACTTTTTTTTTTCTTTACGAGCCAATAAAACGGAGTATCTGCTCCTCAGGCAGTAATTTCTGATTCCGAATGGGGGCGGGAGGATGGAGAAGAGAGAAAGAAAAAATAATTTTTTTTTCCATTTCGTCCATCCCGCTGCACCCACCCTCTCCCCCGGCTTCTCCTCCCTCACATTTGGGAGCGCGGCAGAACTCCTGGGGGGGAGGGAAAAGGAGGAAATAAAACCCCGCGAGGACGGTTTTTACTTATTTTACTTTCCCGCCGCGGGCAGCGCAGAGGTCCGGGCTCGCTGCCGTGCGGAGCGCTGCGGGGGAGGACGGGGAGCCTCCGCCGGGCACCCGCCGCGCAGGGAGCCGGGAAGGGGGCGGTTTGGGGCTCTCCTCCC
>JAWLRI010000693.1:2042955-2065856 GCA_034781795.1 Crypturellus tataupa
CACATTTCTCAGATATTTGTTCAAATTATTCCTGATAACATGAAAAGCACTCTCAACAGTTTCACAGATTTTGCTTCTGATGTTTTTTCAATACAGTTTTTACCAAAGTTAGGCTCCTTTTCCCAAGATAATTATTTTTGTTCAGCAACTAAAGAAAATTTACAGATTGCACTGGTACATTTTACTAAAAGTGTTAATCACGTTCCAAAGCACATACAGAATGGGCATCACATCAGACCACCACCACACTAGACAGTGCTCTGAATTCCCTGCAATTCTCATCAAGTATAATTCAAGATGAAACAATAATTATGTACTTCCAAGCAGAATACCTTCTGAGCAAATAAAAAAAATACTATTTGTTTTTGATCAGAGGTGTACTTTTCACAAAAATAATGAAATACAGTCAAAACTCAACAGTTGCAATTTTTTTGAGGACTAGGAACATTCATCTGAATACTACTAAAAGCATCTGAATATTACTAAAAGAAGAGAAAAATAACTTCAAGATTAAAAGGAGGTCTACAAAATATTGATTTTGATGAACCAGTGACAGAACATATCATATCTTAGGTTAGAACAGAGGTGCTACTGTAAAATGACTTTACAGACAGAACATGTAGAGATATTTAAGAGAGAAACTTTCCGTAATAAAAAAAGCTGAAGATACATAGTTGGAAAAAATACCTTGGAAAAAAAAAGTGAGAGTTCTAGCTCAGTCACTTCAAGAGGTGATGCTACTTAATATGTGCGCAAGAGGTCCTGCAGATGTATCAGGCCTCTGCAGGAAACAAGATTGTCCAAAAAAAACGTATCAAGGGCAATGATTTGTAATCAAACACTTAAGAAAGGTGGATGCAGCGTGATCCCCCTCAAAAAAGTGAAAATGTGGCTCTGATACGTGTATTTTCTGTGTATATACTAGCAAAGTACTTGTACTTCACTGGTACTATGTACAAGAATCAAGACTCAAGTAGACTGATTTGTCTTAAGCAGCAAGGTGAACAATATGTAACCACTATGAAGCAGGTTAACTGAAAGGGAGCTGGGGGCAGCTCTGGGGAAATGGAATCTTGCAAGGCCACTTGCACCTAAGCAACCACGTCAATAATATGATATGAGGCAGAGATTGTCTGGGTAACGATACCAGAAACACCAGATTTTGAACAGCTGGTGTGTGGACACCTGTGGAAAACAGCAAAGTTGCCCTAAAGACTCAAACGCACTAGGACACCAAAGCAATCCCCCTGAAGAACCAGCTAGACTCTCTTACAAGTCTATGTCCAAAAGACTAGAGCAGGAGAATAAAGAAACAGGGTACGGAGTTGCACCCAAATACTAACTCCTGCAGGAGGGAAAGGTGATAAGTTGCATGTCAAATGCTATTCAATGTAATTAAAAATATTTTAAAGTTACAAATAGTTATGTGCAAAACTATATAATTGTAAGCTGGCAACAGCAGTTTGTCTAAATTAAGTCAGTTTGGTTACTAGTTTTAAGTAATTCATTTAATAATCAACAATAACAATAATTGAGATACTAGTTTCTGAGCAATATGCTGCTTAGTTAAGGGACAGGGGGAACACTGAGGCCTCCAGATGAAGAAGGCATGAAGGAAAACAAACAAAAAAAACAAATCAAAACTCCAGAAGACCAATCATGGTAGAAACCACTAAGCCACTGAAAGAAGCCACACATTCAGTATCTTACCTTAAAACTGATACTGAAAATATCCCCACTGAAGCATTTCAAGCAAAAGTGTTACTGGTCTCAAAGGGCAAATGGATGTAGTTTGATCTTTTCCACTATAAAGCTAGTTTAACTAAAAAGTGAAATGGTTCTGTCATTCCACCTTTCTTAGAAAAGAAATTCCACTGTAGATATATCCAGAAATTTGCAAACCTCTGCATGCATTTTATTAGAAATTCTCTAGTCTGGTTTATTGCCACATTTAAGCATTATATTTCACACACACACAAAAAAAAGTTTTGATTAGTATATCCAGTTCTTCCTTTTTTCTGACTACTTGAGACAGTAGATCTTTGCTTTGCCATTTAAACAAAGATTGTTTTTGACAGTGGTTTGAGACATTATAACTTATATGCACCTGTACTAACACTATCCAGTTCTATGCAGATTTCTATGCCAACTTTTGTTAAGCCTCAAAAATAGAGATTTGAAAATGACATCCTGCAGGTATAGAAACTGTATTGAAATGATAAATTTTAATCTGCTTTAGTTTCTCTATTCCCACTTCACTCCTATTAGCAAGAAAAAGGTATCATATTTACTCAGAAACCTAAAGTAGGATCAGTGGTATATAAGAAGTTCCAAGAAAGATTTACAATTGTGTTTTCTTTGAGGTTCATCCCTGGTTAGAAAAGAAAGCAAAGAACTTTAAACTATCTAATATTTCAATTCAGTCTCATTTTAGATAAATGAAGAAATTGTTACTCAAGTTTTACATATAGGCTTTTTTTTTTTTGGTCCTCTTTCTCTATTGCTCCCCACAAAGGAAAGGGGAAACTGACTTGATAAACAGTCACGTAATAAAATCTACTAATACAGGTATTAAACAATTTCTACATTCTTCAGTTTCTTTTATATCAAACAAAAATAACTACCTTGTAATTATTTTAACTACAATCTGCATGTCAGCAAAAATTATTTTCAACTGGTCCTCATAAGGTAAATCTATCTTGGGGGAGGGAAGGAAAAAAAAAAAAAATTTGACCGGGCTTATAATGCAGCACAATATTCCACAGGATTTTTAGAAAAGGACTAGTTTACAGGGGTTAGAAAAAGTATGAGTTTAACTGACTGTTCCTGTTACATTAATTCCTTTCCTATATATGTTTAAGAAGGACATCTATGCGTGCAGTTGTTTTTTCTTTTTAAAAACAAAACAAAAAAACCACACACACACACACACACTATACTGGAAACATTTTCACCAATAGAAATACAGGATTGATTTTAGGTTCTTACAGTGCCTGGCCTGTTGTAGAGGAGTTTGTGTAGGTTCCTAAGTTCATCTGTCTTCTTTTTACTCAAAAAGAACTGTATCCTTTCAATTTCACAGAGCTTTTGTCCTTTTCCTGAAAGAGTTAAGATCAGTTCTATGATTCATTACATTCATATTTACCTACATCTTAACAATTTAAACAGCTGTTGTTAAAAAAAAAAAAAAAAAAAAGCAAACAAAATGTTTCAGCATAGCATCAGATGTTATAATACGTCAAATACTAAGCAGCCCTTGTCCTATCAATAGGCATCTTGATAAAACTCTACCTGAAACTATCTAGGCAGGGATACATAGACTTGGCATTTTTTCAGTTCTAGCTTCCCCTGCTTTCTTTAGTTATGCCCAGACACTGAAGCTCCTACTCAAGACAAGCTTAATCATCTTCAATTTTTATGTTCAAAAGAATTTTGGTGTAGCTGTAATAGCTTTATATTTTAAACTGTCCTATTACTCCATTAAGTTCAGTCTCACCTACAATAATCAGATCACTTTCATTATTACTCAAAACGCTTAAAATTCCCATACAAGAGAAAAGCTTACCTGGTGTAATCGTAAAAGGTTCCTTTTGTAAGGAAGATACCTGCATAGTCAATCGGTCTACTTTCTTTTTCTCTCTTTTTCCTTCGACAATGAGACTCTTTTCTGCAAGAAACAGTCTCCTTAAACATCATATTTTTCCTGAGATGAATCAAGCTTTGCAATGTCTTTGCAACGTCTTTGCAACGACAAGGCCAGAAAAAAAAAAAAAAAAAATCATATAGCCAAGTATGGTGGACACTTCTAAATCTTTGGCTAAGAGGTCAAAGAGATTTCAAGGAGCTGCGTACAGAGATCTAAACTTTGACAACAGCTCTGTATGCAACCTAACCTAAGAGAGAAGGTTGGGCCTTTCCCAAAAGGAACTCCACTCATGATGGAGATTGCAACTCTTAAGTATTTTCAGAGGCCCAAAACAGTGGGATCGTACTAAACCACACAGAACTGAGCAGTGCAGCATTTTACAGACCACAACAAGACTAACATTACAAATACCAGAAAATATTATTCCCAATAATTCTGGTATTGCATAGTATTAGATACTTTTGATTTTGTTTTCTAGACGCTGCACATCACTGCACCATAGTGATACCACGGGCCAAGAGAAAAACTTTAATGCTTCTCAAAGCTAAACATTTCACAGTGAAATACTTGACCTTCAATCATGCTTCGCACTATCTTTAGTGATAAACTGTTGGGCTATTCTGGCCTGAGCATGAATGTACTTAAAAAGGGACACCTCTCTGTTGACAAAAAGAAAAACATATGCTGTTTGTGCCTATGCAAACAGCTGAACTACAACTACAATTTGACCTATTGGTCAAAACTTAATTCTAGTTGCTCTACAGTCTCTCAAACTACACTGCCTTTTTCTACTCTTTTCCCTGAGGAGGAAATGCAGCTCCTTTAAGAAATCAAGGACATTGGGGATTCAGTTTTCACTCTGCTATGCTGTAGCTCTATTTATACAGATACTTTCATTTGCAAAATATAAACTTCAGGATGGAAAGAAATACTTCTGCATAGGGGTTTCTTATTAAATCTTGTATTCCTTGACTATCTTCTTAAATTACATGCTATAGCATAAAGCCTTGCTTGCTTGCTCCTCCTGGGATGTCAGGATTAACAACTGTTTTATGCAGGGATACATCATGATTTTTATAGATAAAATTAGTTACACTGACATACTTTTCTATAATTAAGTTTGGACACACAGTAATTTTTAGTAGCTAAGCAAATCTGTATTTTTTCCTAATCTATTTCACGGATATATTTTTTTCCATTTCCTCTTCTGCAAACATGGATTGTTTCAATGTGTTATTGGGGGCAGGGGAAGGATTATTTTTGAGTATGTACTTTTATGCAGCCAATTCAATATAAGACTCTAAGACCCTGCATCTTACAGTCATTTAGGAGTTTACTCAACAAAAAATACTCTTGTGCCAGAACTCAGACTACTGGTAACTCCTTCAGTCTTTCCTAAGAATCATTGGGATTGTGGTTTCTAGTGCTAAGTCTGTTCTGTTACAGTCTACTGGGAAGTGATCTATGATCCATGAGAGAGTTCTGTTGACTCCTAAACGATAATCGTACAATTTTCTGTGATCGCACTCAGAAAGCCTGGATTTTTTTTTAAAAAGATAAATCATTCTAGGTAAAGATGTACCCTTCTCTTCTTCCTCTTCTTCCTCCTCCTCTTCATCCTCATCACTTTCCTCAGCTTTCTTTTCAGTTTCAGGTTCTTTTTCATCGGCTTTTTCAGATGACATTGTATCTTCTTTTGATGAAGCAACAGCAGACATGGTGTCTGGTTCTGTAATGAGCAGTCAAGAAAACCATTAACAACATAATACCAATACACCAGAAATACAGGAATTTTCTTTTCTACAGAAACAAAAAAAACCTCTAAGTAATATCATAGTCCTTTTGTTGTGATTGCTTACATTTTTTTAAGCCACAAACAAGATAGTTGCATACCCAGAGTATATATTTTTCAGCATTTTCTCATCCATTCTGCAACTAACCTGCTAGAAAACATCTTAAGAAGTTATCAGTTCTTTCCTCATGCAACAGCTCTAAAGCTTGCTTTGTGAAGTATTCAGAAACACCCCACTCCAAACCAACACCCTAAAAGCAACTGATACTGTATCTATTAAGAACTACAATGCATTAAAATAGCACAATCTTAGTGCACCATATTACAAACCAAGCTGTTACTTATCATTGTTAAATAACTTTACATACGAGTTTCCCAATGAATTTAACAAGGTACACATTTATACACGAAATGAAACATAAAAAATATATATTGTGAGCATTTCATAGAAAAATTAACATTGCTTTCCAAATAAAATAGATGCAATACCTACACCCTAATGATAGATTGAAACAGAAGGATATTTTCAGGAAGTCTAGAAAAACAATAAACAAACAAAAGCAAATAAAAAATAAATTCACTTAGCATATCTGAGAGGAGTCTTTTTAATATTTGAAGTAGTTTAAATGTTACCTTTAAAACTAAAAATCTCATTTTGGTGAGGTCCATTTCCCTACTTTCCCTGCGGAAGTGGGAACACCTATCTAACTCCAGAAAATACGCACATCTATTTATATTAAAATGACTCTAGCTTTCAAAACCTTTCACCACTTATACATCCGGAACAAAACCCAGCATGGGTTGTGTCAGCTGGCAAGGGAGGGGGGGGCAGGATCACATGCTTAACCACCTTGCTCCAGTATTAGGGTAAACACACGCAGGAGCTCAGGCTTAATAAACTACAGTCAAATCAACTGCGCAGATCTGAGAAGCAAGTGTCAGGGAACAGCAACACACCAAAGAGAGAAAAACAAACAAAGAAGAGGGAAAAATGCATTACCAATAGAGCAAGGGGATGAAAGAAAGTTTATTTTAAGTCACTTGGGAGGAAAACAAAACAGGAGCAAACTCTCTCGTTCGAGGTATTTTGGGACGGGAGCAACTCAACTTCTCCACGACGCTGCTCCGGGAATTGCACTTTTTCACGCAAGTGACGAAGCAAACAGGGCACAACAAACCGCCATCCCTTGCCCTGTCAACAAGGGTGGCGGGGAGGAGGGAGAGCGCAAGAGACTCTCCCCTTTCCAACATCCAAATCCGTGAGCGCGGACTTCCTGAGGGAAAGAAAACGCAGAGGGATTCCCCTTTGGAGGGGAGAAGGTGCCCCGGGAAGGAAGGGCTTGTCCGCAGCCCTCCAGACGAAGGCCAGGGAAGCTCCCTGAAGCGCTGCCGGGCGCCCTCTCGCCTCCGGGCCGGGCAGAGCCCCCAGGAAGCACCGCCCTGCAGGAGAAGGCAGGAGCCCCACACCGCCGTGGCAGCAGGACCCACCTCAGCTCCAGCCCCGACTCCTGGCTCCTTCTCGGGCGCGGCCGCGGCGCTAACGGCCGGGGCGGCGCGGAGCCGTTAAACGGCCGCGCTAACGGCTCGCGCCGCCCGTGGCGGGGCCGTCCGTGGGCGCCACGCGTGGCTCCCTGCGGCGCTGAGGCGCGGGTGCCACCAGCGATGGCACCATGGCAGCTCCCCGGCGCTGGCACCCGAGGAGCGGGATGAGGCGGGTTGGCGGTCTCTCCCTCCCTCCCTCTCCTGATGGGGCGCAGAACAGAAACACCCCACGCACTTCAGAAATCTGTGCTAGTAGAGCCAAGCCGCTACTCATAATGATGTCCCTAGGTGCTCAGGAGGCCTCATCCTTCAAGTTGCTGCTACAGGTGCCTGCAACCTGCTGCAGTCGTTTGAAGCTCATCATCCTGGGGAGAAAAAGGAGAGCTAAGTACCTGCGCTACCTGTCTGGGCTCCTGATGCTTAAAGTGGCGTTCCGTGTGGCTTGGGGCTTGTGATTTTGCTCCTATTTCTGCTAACTCTGCCAATGTTACTAAAGCTGCAATACCACACGCACACATTAATTAGGAAGTTTCCAAGGTGGAGCTTGCCGAAGGTAACAAAACACTTGTCCTCATGTCACACATGAGTGCACGAATGAGCCTGGAAGACGTGGGGGACGACTTCATGCTGCTGGCACAGCCCAGCCTGCCTCCTGACAACCAACTTCTCTCTCTTTTGGCCTTTGCAGTGCTCCCTAAAATACATCAATGTTTGTGCAGGTCTGGTGCACTGCGGGATGTGACTAGAAATGCTTTGTGTTACCGCTGCACCTCCTGTCCCGCCAACGCTGCTACTCAGATGAGTTGGTGATGGTACCGCTGCCCATCTGACCGTCTTTGCCTGTTTTACCTGAGGCAACGAGACCTTAAAATCTCCACTTGTGCAGCAGTAAGGTGTTACAAGAAGTTACAAAATGGAGGGAATTAACTGACTTCGTCATGTATGATGATAAGTTCTGTTAACCATTGAGAATATGCCAAATTTACAGAAGGAAGGCACACCAAAAGCACAGTAGTACACATAAATACGCCTCTACATTTTAGATATATAGGCAATTACCTTTTCTGACCTCCCTAGTGACTTAACTAACATGTATTAACGAAAGCGCACGTGTCAGAGAGATGTGTAAAGCTCAGGTTTGCAAGCAAAAGGCATTAAACAAGTGCAAGTATATCTTTGTGTCTTTGTAAAGCCTAGATTTTCAGCAAACGTGCTTCAGAGTATAGGCAGAAGCAGGGAAAATCTGAAGGATGTCCCAAGTTCCTGGTCTTGTTTTGTTCTTACTGATATGGGTTTCTGACAAGTTTATCTAAAAACTGCTGCTGTAGCGCTATATTTGAGGGGTGGATGGAAAGGATAAAAAACTTTTTTTTTTTTTTTTTTTTTGTAATGACCATTGTGGCTATAAATTAGCCCACATCATTGAGCTATTTTTTTCCCTTGAACAAAAGCACAATTGACAGCAAAGCTTAGGGAAAATAGGGAGGGAGCTGTGAGCCCCAAGGCTCCCCTGGGTATTGAACCTGAGCAGGGGGAGGCCTTGCCTGTGCCCAGAAGTTGAAGGGCACTGAGAATCACAACAAAGCAATGGAGATTTTTATGTTTCACTGATTGTTTTTGCAGCTGCATCTTCCCCCCTCCTTCCCCCTCTTTATTTCATGTGAGAACCAAGTATGAAAATAGTAACTATGCTTTCTCTCCCTCTACAGTAAATATGCATCCAAAAAAGTCCAGAAATCACCAGAGATCTGAGGCTGGTGGGGGGTTTTTTGTTTGTTTGTTTGTTCTTTCCCTTCAAGTTTGTCACGGGGAAATGCACAAATTGTGTTGTTCCTCTGCACCCTCCTTCACCTTTATTATCCTGTATCTAAGGACTCTATCTAAGAACGATAACTACTGACTGCATTGGTGGCTCTGTGTGATGGTTGTTGAGTCTCCCAGTTCCCACTGCCTTGGAGAGGATCTGGCAAAATTTATTGAGTTTTCCCCCTTTCCACCGAGCTGCCTCAGCTTCCTCTCTACACGCACCTCCCATTCAGACTCTACAATATCTGCTAAATCACCCCTTGCCACGGTAAAAACGGGAATTTTCCTGAGAGTTGTTGCTGCAAGCCCTTATACTACGGATAGGAGAGGAAACTCTGCTACCTACTCCTATAGTTTCCCAGACTGTCCTTGCTATGACAGTCTCCTGCTTAAATATTTACAGCAGTGGGCTGTCTTCCCTATTGAAAGATGTGTTTGATTTTCCCTTTCCCTGTAGGGAAGGCCTGCAGCACTTCAGTTTGGAGAGGGAAAGAGCCTTTGTGTTTTCACGTGGGGTCTCCCCTGCTCTGACTTCACTGCACCTTTGCCTTGGGGAGCAGAATGGTGGGCTAAAAAATTCGGGCCACGGCTTTCCAAACAGGCAGGTATCCTGCGTCAACCATGACTCAGTCTCCTACACACAAAGTGTCTGCCTCCTGTGATACTTTTCTGTACCATTTCTTAGGAGCTATGTATGAGGAATGAGTCCAGAGAGCAAATTCCCTTGTTTTAAAAGTACCTTCCACTTACTGTGTTTAAGGTACTGAACAGCTTTAGGCCCTTTAAAACATGTTTTTTATTTGAATCTTATTTAAAAATAAACTTACCTTTGATGGACTGAGATTTAGAAGAAGAAAATCATTCTTCTCTCATTACAGTACAGAATGGAAGATTTACCAAAATTACGAGAACTCCAGCATTTGGTTCAATGTCTTGTTAGCCAAGGCTTTCAGTTATTTTGGGGGATTTATTTTAGGTGATTTTTAAGTTAGAGTGGTCTCTGCTGTTACTATTACAATCACAGACAACATCTTGTTTGTAGAACTGCAAAATGCTTTAAAGGCTTCGACTGAAAAGTCATTGACCAAATTGAAATTAATTTTACCCAAAAAGGCATCCTTAATGTCCAGGCAGTAAGAAACATTTTTCACCATGAACAAACTGGAAATTGTATTTGAAATTGCATTCCTTTATTAAAATCTGCATTGACAAACCTCCTGCTGGCAGCCACCGTTTTCCCGAAAAGGGATATGTACCCTAGCACTGGTGCAGGGCTAGTACAGATACAACCAATTTCCTACTGCCTGGCCAGGACGTACAGCAGCCTACACCCAAAAAGTGCAAGGAAGACTGTGAGGTGTGCGAGGAAGGAATACAGGCGACAGCCTTCTTGGGTTTAGTGGGGAGAGCTGCTTTTGTACTGACACACAAGGGTGGAAACCGCTTTACAAAGCTCTATTAAAACAGCATATTGCTGATGTCACAAATTATGTCATTTTTCAGCAAGCTGTTAGGTAGCAGCAGGATACTTAGAAGTCCCAATCTGAGCTCACAGCTTGAGGCCTCATCATCCATTGAAGGCAAGGAAATACTCCAGTCCCCTGGCCCTCTGTTTACAAATAATATATCAAGAATCAGGATTCCCACAAATGAACTTCTGGGCAGTGACCTAAAGGAAATATATATATATACATATTTTTGTTTTTTACATGTCTGAATAGGGGGGCATGGGTGGGTGTGCATCACACAAAAGTATAATTGAAATCTGCAGTTTTCTCTGATTTCTTTCCTTAAACAAACTTTTTTTCCCATTCTTCCTTGGCATTTAGAGTTGATTCTTCATAATCAGATCTGTGGTTATTTCACACACACAACCCACCATCAGAATTAGAAGACAACTGCATAAAACGAGATACCAAGTACTCCATTTCTTCTCTTCAAATTGTGTTTATATATAGAGTGCTTATATAAGATAAAAGATTTCTGATTTAAAAGCATACACATAGGATGTCATTTATCTATAATGGAATTGAGTAGATTATGAGTAATAAAATAACAGAAATGTCTAAACACATACTAATTAGTAGAGCAGAACAGCTTGTTGAAGGCGCTTCTCGTCTCCTTGATAAACAATATTTATATATATGTGTGTGTGTGTGTGTGTATCCCCCTCCCTCAGAGTGGAATATGCCATCAGGTTCCTCAGACAATGCAGCTATGCCCAGGAGGCAGGACAGGCTACGTTATAAGACATAAAATACACATTATATGACCAGAGGTCGTGCAACGGCCTGAGAGAGGAGTTAAATTTAAAGGCAAAGATGCTGCCCGCATCACCACATGCTTCTACCCGGCCGCGTATCAATGTGAGCCAAAGATGGAGCTCTGCATTTCCTGTCTTTGGACAGCGTAGTGACATTCTTGCATTAACAGAGGGAGTTACTGGCAGGGAGATGGATCAGATAGCCAGACAAGGCTTTTCTTTCTTCTTCTTTTTTTTTTTTTTTTTTTTATCCCTACACTTTCTCATTAAAACAATCTCAATACCATGCTACTTATTTGCGGACGTAGTTTGCTGTAACTTCCTCTACTGGGCTTGGTATTAGAGGGTAAGATTAGCTGCTCCTCTGTTCCGTGCCCTGATTTAATTGCTGCTGCTGCTCTCCCCCACTATCTGCACAATAAATGCTGTTGCTTACAGAAACATGATTACAGGATTAGAATTATTGGGCCCTCGCCCAGACTAACATGGTGACATAGCAGAGCGCTGGCACCTTTGAAAGCTCCACTGACCTCAGGCATCTGTACATCAAAGGCCACGGCCACAATCTGAGCTTCATTAGCTTTCAAGGCTGAAGTTACAGGAGCTCTACTTCCTCAGCCACTAATGGGAAACACTCTCCCCCATTTGCTGGTGAGGTGTTAAAAGTTCCTCTTAACATCAGTTACTGAGCTGCAGCTTCACTGGTATCCTAGAGAAATAAAAATGACTTGTGAAGTGGAAGCTGAGTTCAAACTGAAAGGTGAAGTTGGGCATTCCTTCCCTGAGCAGAGGACACTCAATAGCGCAAGGACATTTTGACCCTGAGGATGATGAGACCCCTTCCCCCTGGGGAAAGTGTCCCAAATCAGAGGCTCTGAGCCAGGGGGACATTTCCACCACTGAGGAAGGAGTTCATCTAGCTGCACCAGCTCTCCCATGACTGAGGTATCTGAAGGACACTACTCTTAATTTTTAGGATGCAATGCAGAGGTTTATATAGACAGGGAGGATAGGCAGACCCATGGCTCAGAGCACACATGTTGTAGGGTCTGCGACCATGGTGAGAAATCCTCGCCTCGAACCTCATGGTTGGATGGGAGAAACTGGCACTTCCAAGGAGACTTGCAAGGTAACATTTAATCCCTCAGAGGGAGACCAGCACTACATAGGATCTGATGTAATTTCTGCTTCTAGTGTATGAAAATGTCCCTTCAGCTCTGTGTACTTCATTTCCCCTTTATACAACCAGCCCAATAACATATCCTGTCTCATGTCTACTTAGACTATCAATGTGGAGACACAGACCACCTCTTGCTATGTTTGCACAGTCCTGGCATAGTCAGCTGGGGCTTGTAGTCATTACCCTAATTGAATAGTAAAATATGAAGAATGAGGATATGTTTATCAACTAGCACAGGGAAGCCAACTGGTAGCGCTGAGGTGTTGTAGAAGAAGACCAAGGAAGACTTTATGCCTGTCTGTGCGGAAAGGGGGACAGAAATTTCATAAAAGTATTTGGAATTGATAAAATACAGTCCAGTATGGTAGGATTGGAGAACTAAGAAACAGCTTTATATGACAATTCAAGGTCCGGAATGCAGAGTTTGTGTTAAAAGGTCTTAACAAGACCAAATTAAAAATAGGAAAGTAACATATAGTCGCAGAGTGAAAGGGTTTACACCGAAGGGTTTGCTTTTCTTTCTTCACTCAAACTAGCCTTCTCTGGTGCCATAGTAGCATCTTCTATTTTCTTCAAAAGAATAATGCCACGTAAAGTACTTGCCAGGGAGCCTCCCATCTGGGTCAGCTGGTGAAGTAGACTGCTCAAATGCCACAAAAGGTGAGTCCAAGGAGTTACAGCAGTCTCTAGAGTTAAACCGCTCCTTCTCTTTGGGAGTTAGGAAGCTCCCCAGGTGCAAGGAGTTTCCTTGCAGCTTGGAAATGTAGTAGGCTCAGGTGTTATCAGGGTCACATGCCAGCACCAAAGTCCTTTCCACCTTGTGTGTTTGATAAAGCTCATGCACTTGCTCCAGCTAGGAAGTTTAACTTGATCCTCTGGATTTGTGCTGCCTTAAGGAGCTTGTTCATGTCTTCAGAGCTCATTCCAGTGGCTTTAGTTTGGATACTAAACTAAGAAGAGATTAGAAACTACAGAATAGGAGGAATTCAGCTGAATTTCAGCTAAGCACTTTTCACTGCAGACAGAGGTTTAAAAGAAGGCATTAATTTTCCAGGAAGTTGTTGATGAATTTCCTTTTAAATTAAACAACAAACATTCAAAGAAATGTGTGCATTTTTCACGAATTCCTGATGTTCTCCAGGCTTTCCTTTTGCCATACTCATTAGTCTGAGACTCTTACCTCATGCCCTGCAGTAACGCTCAGTGACAGTGCTCAAAAGTGATAGTTTGTAAATACTCCTGGAGTCCCTGCTGTTATTGCAGAAATCTGAGCTCTTCGATCCACAAACTCTGGAAACACATAAGGTCGGTCAGACGTGCCTGCTCCTTGGGGCGAGGGCTGCACGTGGGATTGGGTATGCACACGGACATAGGCAGGAACCGCAGTGTTGAGGTGATCATGTGAGTGCTGCTCTCCGGAGCTAGCATGCTCTTCATAGCAGTCCTGGGTGCACTGCTCCCTTTGCAGCTAGTGAATATTGTCTGGTGGATTTTGGGATGCTCAAGGTTCCAGGGGACCACATCCTGAGGGTCCAGTGCAATGCCCAGGGAAGGGGCACAATGGGAATTGTATATTGAGGTGAGTCCAAAAGATATGAAATTTAAAAGGTTCAGAAATGCAGATTTCTAAATAAGAAAATAAAAAGACGGGAAGGAGGAGGAAGGCTTCTCTCTCTCCTGCCTTGCCAGCATGCCTTGAATGAGAACAGGGAGGTGATCTCAGGAACACTCATTCCAGCCTCCTGTTCATAAGTAGCAGGAAGGCCTGTCAAACCTGTCAAACTCCTTGAGCTCCTGGGGTTTACAGACTTCTCTCGGCTACCCCAAGCAAAACCACAATCCCATAAAGAAGTTTTTTTTTTTTCAGTAAAACCTTCTGCCATTTGCCTGAAGCCAACAAATCACTAATTTAAAGGGAAAAAAAAAAAAAAAAACATTTTTAGCTTGGAGATACCTCTTCCTGCCATGCATTCTCCTGGTAAAGCCTGCAGCAATGGCCTAGCAGAGGCAGTTTTCTGCAGGGATCTACCACCACGGTGATTGTCAGAGGCCAAAATCTGCAGTCCTCACTGAGGCCAAAACCTTGCTGACACAAGCAGAATTGGCCTGAGTAAGGACTGCAGAAATGACCACCTGGTTTCACTGTAAGCTCAAACCTGGAGTCGGATGGTTTGCATTTATTCCTGCCCCTTTCTTCTTTGCAGACTCGTCCTAGGCACTTGGCTCCACCTCGTTGCCCTGGTGTGAGTCCCGAGCTATTTGCTGGTCACTGCAGGGCTCACTGTAACCTCTCCATTAGCTGCTGTGGTTTTGCTTAGAACAGCAACAGAGCATCATGCGATTGTGGGTCCTCAGCTCATGAGTCTGGAGCTCAGAACTGCTGGGTCCCTTTCTGCAGGCCTCCTTCCTTCCCCTTGACAGCACTACTTTCAAGGTCAGGATTTTGGAGACAGGTTTAGAAGAGATATTCAGGCTGGTCAGTCCTCCCTCCGCTCCCTTCATTGCCTCACCTGCAAGTTGATCAGCATGCAGCTAATCCAAGACTCAGTCAACCACAGTATGGACCACTGTGCTGGCCTGAGATCTGTGTCAGGTTGTGGCATCTAATATAACAACAGAAAAAAATGTAGCCTTCAAAAGAGGAGTGCAGAGGCAAAGCAGCAGTTGCTTTGGAAAGCAGTATTGGATTTATGCAAATATAGTGGCAGGAGTGCAGTAGGCCCAAGTTAGAAGCTTGACCATGGATTTTTGTCAGTAATTTTTCAACTTCACCTTGGGCTTGTCCCAACTGACATATGACTTAGCCGATTATCACACTAGCTGTATGTCAAACCATCTTGTTTGATTTGTAGGTGGCAGATCTGGTGACAAGTCACCATAATTTTCTCGTGCGATTCCTGAGAGGAACAGAGCGGTGCTCTAAGTCTATCATGATAGAATCCTATCTACACCATAATAAATAAAACAGTGATTACCCAACATGAGCAAAAAGTGGCAACTTCAAGCTGCAATTTATTCACAATATGGGAGACGTGCTTTGGCAAGAGATAAGCGCTCATCAGTACATGTATCGTAGGGGCAGAAGTGTAACAGAAGTCTGCTAACAACACAGTAAACAGTGATCTTGTGAAGACTTAAGCAAAACTGGAAATGTACCCTGAAATGCAGATTTCGGAAGCTGGCACTTGGCCACTATACATCTAGCTTAACTCAGCATGCAAAAACAAATCACGTTGAAACATTCAAAATGTATTTAAGGTCTTGTTTTCCAAGATGCATTCATGTGAGGTAAAGATGTCTTTGCTATATCCTTAGGAGTAGCAGAAGACAAGGCAGCAGAGACTAGAATGTCTGTACTATGTGAAAAAGGAACAGTAAATTGACTATATTAGGCTCATTCTTCATTAGAGTGCAAAATAAGAAGCATGCTTCTCTCTAGCACTAGTGACTTTTAAAGTAGACCCTTAATAGAAGCAAACAGAAATATCATGGCAGAAAACATGAGCTACTCTCCAATACATTGCTCTAGTCACCATGCATTGGGACCTCTCCCTAGGGAAAGAGACAAAGTAAACACAGTTTGGGGTAAAATCTATCATCAAGCATGGATCTTACCAAATGTGGCACATAGACAGATATATATTAAAAGCAGATGTAACTAATATACTTGCCAATTGTGTATATTTTTATCTTTGAAAAAATGTGAAAGTAGCAAGGAGAACAGCTCACGCAAAAAAAGTAAGAAAAATTTTATGTTTTTTGCTTTTCTTACTTAAGATAATCAGTGCAGTTCAGGATTGATGATGACCCATAAAATCAGGAATCATATCCTCATAGGTGACTCCACTGGGTGCCTAAATGGAAGGTGTAGAAAGGAGCAGGCCATGCACACACGGATACTTCTGCAGCCTCCTCACCACCTCACCAAGACCCCCAACTCATTGCACTATCTTAGACCACTATGCCAACAGTCATTAGTATCATGAAAGAACCAGAAATACTTTCATTTCCTGCCTTCCGGTGAAGTAATTTCATATTTCTGCAAAATGTTCCTAGGTGCTGCGTTACCAGAATAGCTAAAACTGGGTCTGATAGTGCCACTTCCCACTACCCACACCACGACCTTTAATCACGCACATTGGATGAAGAAGCCCCAAGGGACTTGCCTGAGAGCTAGTTTGACTTTAGATCCCAGATTAAGCATGCAAAACTAACAATTAGAGCAAACTATCAATTTATCTATGACCTGTGCAAATAAGATGAGAAGTCACTAAGACACAATGTATCTTAGTGGAAGTCTAAGCTTCAGATGTTAACAAGCCACATTTCTGAGCAGAGCCAGGCTTGAAAAGTTACAGGAAAAGGTAGGAAATAATTCATAGGTAAAATACATGTCCTCAAGATTTTATTTAAGAGGTAAAAATAGCCAGTACTTTGCCTTATGTTACTGTATAATTGTAGGAAAACTGAGGGGCAACACATTAGTGGATTAGTGGAGCAGAACAGACCTCAGAGCTGCTCACTTTGCCTGTGGAAGAATTGGTAGGATACACATAACTGGTGTGCGCTCAAGGCAGCCACGCTGGCTCCTGCTCCACTGGAAAGAGAAGTGTTTGCCACATGGGAGCCAAAAACATTGGCAGGAATATAACTTCAATTTCCAAACTTGAAAAGGAGTATCACAAGCAGGAAAACAATAGGGAAAAAAAAGTCATTCACCTGGACTGATTGATTTCACCTTAAGGCTCTGACCCCATAATTCTGTGTATGTTTGGAACTAATTATTTTTACAAGAGACAGAAAGAGAGCTTAAAGGCAACTTCTGAACCTCGGATAAGTCAGGCTTATGTGTGCCCATCGTCTGCCAGTGACACTGAGGACAAGCGAACCAGCAATGTGGAGGAAGGCGGTGCAGGCCCTGCTGCCATGCCTGTGGCCAGCACGGAGACCTGCGTGACACTGTGTGGCACAGGTGGGACACAGGTGCTGCAAGATGATGCTGAAAGGAGCCCCAGCTCTCACATGCGCTCCACGAATACTGATCATTCTGTATTTCTCCCATTGAGGGCCTCCTGTCAGCCTCGAATGCAGAAGAGAGTGAGAAAAGCGTGTTTTTATCTAGCCTTTAGCATGAAGAAGAGCAATAAAACCTTATCAGCCACTTTGGTGCATCTACAGCCTTCCACATCTATGACTGTTTGCCTTCTGAGCCTAGTGGAAAACTGTGCTGGATGCTATGTCCACTGTTATTGTTTCAGTTTCCTTTTATTTATTTCCCTTGCCTCTCAAGAGTCACTCTTGACAGGTCCCATTACTTCCTACTGACCAGGGAAGGCTATGAGAACAAATACTGCTAGCAGATTAAAATATACACACTACCACAAGGAAAGCACGCGGAAGGGGACAGGAGACCTGCTTAACAAAGGCTGGCTTAATCTGTGGGGCAGAAGTCTGCCACAAGGATGGCAAGACTTGGTGTAGACCTGATCTCTGGGAAGGACGGAGCTTCTGAATTCTTCCCATGGCCAAACTGCAACTTGGACCTACGCATACTGAATCAAAATAGTGTTTCCTTTGAATTTCAAATGCAAGTTTGTTTGGAAAAAAAAATCGTATGATAAACCTTTGGCAGTGATGGCGGGGCCGCTGTAGACTCCAACTGAAAGAGGAGACCATGCACGCACCATGCACGCACGCAACAAAGATGGTACATTGGCCATCATCTTCAAGGAAGACAGTGTCTTTGCGGAAACAACAGACATCATTAATCCTCCATCTCTAGGGCAAATGAACTCGGTAGTCCGTGCTTGACCCAGGCTGCAGCAGATTGTATCTGCTGTATTTGGACATTTTCCTTTCTAGCATCTGCTAAAAAAATATTAACAGGTGCTGGAAAACATGGCCTCCAACCCAGAGATCTGGAGCCAAAATACCAAAGGGGAGAAAGTCAGTTCTTGACAACCGCCTGACTGCAGGGTCTGATGAGCCAGAGAGGCAATCTGCCGCTCCACGAGGTGCCAGATCAGAGGAGGGGGCAGCAGCACCTCATGCAATTAGTCTGTTTTTTTTTTTTTTCTTTCTTTCTTTCTGAAGCTACAAGTGGCAAGGACCAGTTCCTTGTCTCAGTGAAGTAATCAGCCTGATGATTCCCCGCTCATGCTAAAAGAGTTAGGCCAGCTTGCAGGTGATTTAATGTTAGGTTGTCTGTGCATTATCCAGGAGGCAAACAATTTGCTATGCATATGTCTCACTGCCATATGTGCGTCCCAGGGAACACAAGAGAAAAAGTTCCGAGGTGCCACATAGTCATATACAAGCAGTAAAAGGAGCCCATGCTAAGCAAATAAGCATACACCTACGCCTATAAATCCACTAAGCATCACTGATGGGCAGGTATGCTGGCATGAAGAGGCTGCTTTACAGCTCAAACCTGAAGAGCAGTGAACGAGGCAGCCGGTCGTGCGGCCGCGCGGGGAGGTGCCGGCCTTGCTGGACAGTTCCCAGCGCGCCGCAGCGCGGCCGGCACCACTCCTCGGCAGCTCCTCCGTATGGGGGAGTTTTTAAGACTCTCTCCGCACACAGAAATGAGCTCTCACTCTCTCCATGCACAGAAATGTGCTTTCAAGCGCTGCTCGGGGTGTCCCTTGTCTTTGTGTGCCGGGTGTTGCATGCGAGGTGCCCAAAGCCGCTACAGGCGCCGCTTTCCTGCCTTGCTGCGCGGACAGCAGGCCCAGAGAAGACGGTGCCCAGCACCAGCCCCAGCGCGGTCGCTGCTCTCAACGAGCCTGGCTCACTCTGGGGCTTTCAGAAGCAGGCGTTTGCTCTCAACTCTGGCACGCAAATAAATAATAAATTAAAATAAAAAAACAGCTTCCCCTCCTCCAAAAGCATTTTTTTGAGGTGAACGGGCAGAACATGATATGAGGCTCACAGGTGAACAGCAGTAAGCACTCAAGTACTAGAAAAGCTGTTTGCCAGGAGCAAACAACTCTGGGAAAAGAGATGTGCTTTGGTGCTTGAAACCATTCGAAGGGAAGTGCCGAATGCTGCCCACCCAGCACAGCCTGGAGTACTGCTCTGCTGCACGGCATTTGTGCCAGCTGATGGGCAGCGAAAGGGTGAAGATATTTTTTAACTTTCTCTAACATGGGAAAAAAAATGTCTTCTGGATTTGTCTTGAGGACAGTGTTGGAATGAGCCGAGTTGGAAATCCATATTGGTAACTAGAATGTAATATTATCCCAAAGAGGCCCCAAACACGAGACGCTTTCCTAAGCAGGAGTAGCCAAATTTGCAAAGGTTTCAGCAGCAGCAAGAAGAAGCCATTCAAATGACCTTGCTCTGCTTTCTGATGGTGCCGATGCAGCTGCACAAACCCAGAGGTTTCCAGGTACGTCGCCAAAACACCCACTCCATTCCCCTCTGCCCACAAGCACTGCTCTTGGTTTGGACTTTCCTCTCCCCAACCATCCAGCACCAGGCATGAGGAGAGGGTTGACCAGCAGCAATGAATCACTTGCCCAGTTCTTTAAAACCCTTTCTTACAGCACAGCAGAAATACAAGTGCAAAATCGTACAATACAGCTGTGCCTCTGAAATGCAGCAACTCCAGTCACGGTCCTCACACTCAAAAATAGACTTCAGGCTAAAATGATCTTTGACTGAGAGATTAAATCTTTGAGCTGAGTCTATTTCTGCTTTACTAAAATCAGTATATCTCTAAGTATAGACATATACTCTATAGTATATACTGTAGATATAGTATAGATATAGTATAGAGATACACGCTCTTTGTGTATCTCTAGCAGTTACTAACACCTGCTGGAGAGACAGCACCTCTTGGCAAAGCATAACTGCAGATCCTCGGGAGTCAAAATGTGCACATGTATAGAGTGCATAGCTAGTCACTAATGCATAACATCTCCCTGCTGGTCATCTAAATAAATTATTAACAGCAGTATCACCAAAAAATGAACCAATTGCCACCCGTCGTTGAGGCTGACCCTGTAGGTAGGTGTAGCTTTTGCTTGTAGGAGTGCTTCAAAATTTCTAAATGCTTTTTAAAGTGAGAGAGTAACATACTGTAGAAGCCACCTATAAAGACACGCGTACGCAGGCATGTATGTGCACTGCAAATAATCTTTGTAATAATTCGTTTGAAATGGGAGGTGCAGGATCCCTGCAGCACGTATATATTTCCAGCCAAGTTTCTCGCTCACCACACCAGTTCTGACTGCCGCGTAGTCTGGATTGCTTACAGAGAAAGTGAGATTCTGGCTTTGCTTCTATACTCTCCCAAAGCATTGCCTCGTGGATCGCCTCTCCACAGTTTTATACATCTAGATGCCTTTGCTCTCCCGATGCCGTAGGATGCTGCAGCCCTCACGAGAAAGGTGTTCCCCTGCAGCAGGACTGGGACCACACGGCAGCTAGGGAGCAGCTCAGAATGGTTGCTCCCAAACTCCACAATGTGCCAAGTTCGGACAGGCTGCCCAGGCAAGCCCAGTGGGGGTGGCTGGGCTCAGGGCTGCCCTCCGTGAGCGCTCGGTACGCACAGCGCAGCGGGACTGTCCGGAAGCTCCCTGTCTTTCCTGACGCTCCAGGCTGACTTTTGACATGAAGTGCCCCCTTCATTTTCATTTACTGCTGAGGAAGGGGATGTTGCAAAACACACAGGCCCTCTGCAGATGCACCCCTGAGGAAGGGAGGGAACCGTGCCCGGGCTCCTGGTGGGCTTGGGCCCGGCTTCTCCAACGACCAGAGATGGAAAATAAAGGGAATGGCACCAAACAGGCTGCCCACGCAGAACTGTGCCTGCTCCTGAGGAGAGCAGGCTGTCCAGCGCGGCCTTAGCCGTGCCGCGGTGACAACGGGTTGATCGTGTCCTCGGAGAAGTCGGAGTGGCAGAGCGCCCTTCCCTCCTTCCAGGATTGGGGTTTTGGAGGTTGGGATTTTTTGTTTGTTTGATTTGTTTTTCCCCTTGTACACTGGAAAAATCCCCATGAATTTCCCCCCCTGGTGCCCGTGGCCTGAGGTACTGGGTGCCTCGCTGAGCGCGGAGTGGCAGTGCCGGCACCAGGCATGCCCGCAGCGGCCTCGCTCTGCAGTCTCAAAGGGTTGTCCCTGGAAATTGGGTGCTCTCAGGCACTGCAATCCAGCCCTGGCTCTTCCCCAGGGAAGCTGGAATCCGCAGAGCCGCACGGGCCAAGGCTTCCTTCCCACCGAGCAAAGCCCTGCACTGTGGGAGAGTGAAGGAAACCTCTTGCAGGAGGGCCTGGGATACCCGGGCTGCCTTCGGGTGTTTTGTGGCTTTCAAGGAGGGGGTTGATGTCACTGCGGAGAGCCTGCATTTTTGTGGGATCCAAATATTCCTTAATTTGGTGGAGTCTCTTGGCAGAAAGCAAGAAGGGCCTGTGCTTCATTCTGCTTTGCCGTTTTGATCGACTCCCTTAGCGGCCCTTTGGCTGCCCCACAGCCCAGCGCGGGGTGCAGGGGCGCCCAGAGCCCAGCCAGGCAGAGACAGGGGCTGAGCTGCTCGGCCAGCTTTAAGGGTTTGAACTGGGCCCTTTCCAGCAAGGAGGAAAAGGGAATTTCCTCCTGGAAATGGGCCTTAAACCCGTGCAAGGGATTAACAGCACCAGTGTTGGGAGGCTTTGGCACAGAGAGGCAGGCGAGCTCCAAACACGCTCCCGCCGTGGAAGCGGCCGTTCCCATCGCTGCCCTGCTAAAGCCCCGGGTCCAGGCTCATCCCAGCGCCGCTCCCGAGCAGGCGGGAGGATGGGGCTGGTTGGCCCCGCTCCCACATTTCGGCGACCCGCGCTGTTTTGGGGCCGTTTCAGCCCTTCCCAGGCACCCCGGGCCCGGCGTGGGGGGCTCGTCTCGCCGCGCGTGGGTCCTCGCAGCCGCCGGGCACTTCCCTGGCTCCCTCCCCATTTCTTCCCTGTCCCTCCCGAAGGGAAGCGCCAGTTTGCAGCCTGCGCCGGGGCAAGGAGGAGGAGGAGGAGGGAGGAAGGGGGGGGGGTCCAGCGCCTCGGTCGCACCGTGTTTGTTTTCCTTTCCCCCCGGAACGCTAGATTAAGACGTGAAGATTACACTTTTATTGTGGCGGCCGAATAATACCCGCGAGTCAACACACCCGGCAAACAAAAGTGCTTGTAGTACACGGCCAACCCCGCTGGGAACGGGGCTGCCGCAAAAAAAAAAAAAAAAAAGGAGAAAAAAAAGAGGAAAAAAAAAGGAAAAAAATCAAGCCCTTCAGTGCTAATTACAAATAAATGATGATGTGCTCACTAAGTAATTGATTTAATGAAGTTCCTATGAAACTATTAAAACCGGGTAGAGGTCAGGCTCGAGGCGCCCCAGAGCGCCCATTGTGGGATGTTTAACTCCGTCAAGCTCCTCGGAAAGACATCGGGGCTAATAGGTGAAGTCACAGCTGTGACTTTTGCAGCGCGGCGGGGGGACTCGCCTCCCCAAGTGTCCCCCCACCAGGCCGCTTTTTTTCCACCCCCTCCGATGCCGTTTGCACCTCGCAGCCCCCATCCCCGCCGCGGTGCCCTGCGTACTCACTGGCTGCGAGCTCCGCTCCGCTTGCCCAGCGCCGTTAAGAAAGCCAGGGGGGGAAGCGGAGCTCTGAACTTGTGTCTTGCTACTCCAGCCCCCCCGCCCTGCT
>JAWLRI010000693.1:2078150-2088482 GCA_034781795.1 Crypturellus tataupa
TCCCCCCTATCCGTCCCCTATAGGTCCCTATACGTCCCCTATAGGCGTCCTCAACCGGGGGGGCCGCAGGTTGTGCCTCAGCAGGGCCCCCCATAACCCCAATACCCCCCATAACCCCAATATCCCCCCATAACACCCCCAATACCCCCTATAGGTTCCTATAGGTTCCCATAGGTCCCCTATACGTCCCCTATACGTCCCCTATAGGTCTCCTCACCCGGGGCGGCCGCAGGTTGCCCCTCCGCAGGGCCCCCCCCCACCCCCGGTCCCCTCCCGGCCCGCTGCTTCTCAGAGCGGGGCAGCCCGGGCTTCTACTGCCGGGCGAGGAGAGGAGAGAAAACCCGTGCGAGGCGTCGGATGCAGCAGCGGCCAAGGGACCCGAGGGCGCTCCTGTTCCCCGGGGCTTCGGACACGTCACGGTTGTGCGCGGATCGCAGTTCCCGCCTGAGCATACGTATGTATATACATACATGAAAATACACGTATCTATGTAGTAGGCTCGGTCCCGCCGGTTTCTCCTGTCTTAGGAGGCGGACGGTAACGCTGTGGAGCCCTTGCACATTAGTGCCTCTTCGTTCTTGTTTCCGTGGCCAAAGGCAGCCCACGGCATCCTGCAATAGCTGCAGGATGCAGCTCGTGTCTGCACCAGGAATGGGTTTTAAAGGACAATGTGTCACTGCACGAAAGGTCCAATAAATTGTGACATTAACCTGTTATTGAAACAACTACATTAAATTATCCACGTTTTTCTCCATGCACTGGCAATGCTTTCTTTGCAGTGAGGGAAAGTAGAACAAATAGCGGAACCAGTTTCTTACTTCGCAAGCAGAACAATCCCACCATCATCAGTTAAGATCTCAAATATTTTATTTGAGTTACATTGAGTTGCATATTCCACACATCTTTTATCACTGCACCGAGCTTCCAGCAAGTTGCTGTATCCCCTTCTGAAATCATAGGCTGCAATGGGAAATTTTGGCAGTCTCCTTTCGCTACAGCTGTTAACAGGAGAGATTTATTGTCTGGCAGAACTCATTCATCCCACAAGTTGTGCCAGGTATTAAATGTCTGCATCAGCTGCTGCTGGGGTAGTTCTCTGTGCAGCCAAAGGGATCAGCCCCCAGATAGACACCACCAGAGGAGACATTAGCTGCTAAGCCTGACACTGAGCTACCTGAAAGACTGTGCAATTATATTAAGCGATGCTTATTTTACATATAGCTTGTAGCGGCTGTGCTGTTACCAGGATCTCTGGCACTTGTGTGAGAGGAAGAAGCAGCAAAACTTCTGTTTTTAACCCAAGTTATGGGTTTGAGCATTTAAATTAGTGGGTATCTTCATCCTGCACCTGCATCTTCCTTCATCCTCATTCTGCAAGAGTTGAAGCAACAAGAGACACACAGACATTTTAACCTTTGCAATGTATTACTTTAAACCCCTTGGATAAGTAAATAGTGAATAAATAAATATATTCTTCCTTTACTTCACAGGGCTTAAGTGGATTTTAAATAAGCGCTAGACCTTGTGCAGGCCCTCTGTGAATAAATACCCTTTATCCCCTGTACCTGCACACATTTTGCTTGGTGACTCTTGTGTTGGGGTGCACAGAAGTGGCCAGATGGACCCCTCTGACATCTGTGACATGACCATGAGTGGCTGGAGAGATAAATGGGATATCAAGAGGCTGCGGAGAGGAAAGAGTAGCAAGAACAGATGAACTTTAAGAGCAAACAGACTGTTTTAATTCAATATTCCAGAATGGGAAAGACAAATAGAGACACCTCAGGAGAACTGTTTTCAAAGACTGGTTTCTATGAAATCTCAATAGCGTTATGGGCATATCCCATTTGCTTGGGAATATTTACTTTTCTGTTTGTTATTTGAGAGTCTTTGATGTTTGCTCAGCTGACCCATCCTGATTTCTTGCCCTTTGCTGCCCGTAGGCACCTTTTGTCACCACATGCCTACATTCTTTATATCCAGCCTCCATATGGATTAGAGAGTTGTCTCTTGGGCGAGCTCGGCGAAATGAAACCTCTGGGTTTCTTTCAACTGACTTGAACTGCTGCCAAGGCAAGGGCCACACTCGGTGGCTCGGGAGCTGAGCTGCAAAAATCTCACGGGCACGGATCCAGTAGAGATCAGAACATTCAATCGCCATGTATTTCCAGAAGGGATTTCTGCATCTTTGTTTCAAGGCTGGGTTTTACAAAGGCTTCCCCCCCACATCAGATTCAAGCCCCAAGTTGTGGACTGGGATTGCTTGCATCTGTGAGAGGGTTTCTTCTTCAAAAGCAATGGCTTTAAAGCTAATGCCTGAGTGTTTTTGTTGTGAAATGGACCTGGAGCTTAGCAGTGAAGTAGACATCCAGCTTTTGGTTTCAGGAGATGTCTTAGTAAAATAAAGGTGCTTTTATAAACCCATGGCATTTGAGGCCTTTCAGAAATCTATATAAAACACTGAGTTTTTATAAGATTATTTAGGACCCAGGCAGGATTGTCCTTTCAGACATAGCCTTATTCCTTGTGTGAAATTGAATTTTAAACTTTGGTACTATCATCTAATTAAACTATTAACATATTACTATTCATGAACAAATATAGGTCTTACAGGAGCTCTCCCAAGCAGGAGCCCAAATCCCAGGAGTGGTCCTGGCCATCATGAAAAGCAGTGCTGCTTGCTACATGTACAGGTAGCCTCCAGCAAAGGTGCCAAGTACTACCTGGGGGTAAAATGCAACCTTCCTTCTCTCCCCAGGAGGTGGTTTCTTCACATCAGGCTTCAGGAAAAGAGTAGGGCAGGGTGGTGAATCTTGCAGGACTGTCAGTTCAACATCTTGGTTCAAACCCACAACACACTTGCATTTCCCTTATAAATATGGGAAAATATGGGGCAACAGCAGCATATGAGCAGAAAACTGCAATGTGCCTCTAGAAAAAACTATCATATGTCTGTTTGGGAAAAATAAAAAGCATATGGTTGAAGTTGTTATCATATAAACATGTATAGAATGTGAAGTTTTCCAGCATGCAAATAAATTGACTTGTCACTCAACAGAGTTTCTATGCTGAAATTCAAAGTAGTTAGAGGACGGCTGCTGGACTCCATTCAGAAACATTTGCTTTATTTTTATAATACTCTGGATATTCTGTATTTTGAGAGGTATCAGATTTCAGGTTACCACAGTTAATTTAGCACAAAATTCTATAGTCATTATCGGCTGCAACTGCCAACGTACAATTTGGGAATTAAAGTCCAAAGCAAAAAACTGAAAATGGATATTGAGAACTCATGCTCATGCTTTTCCTTATGACGAATGGTTGGATTTGAGTTTCATTTCAAGGAGTTACAAGAGGACACAGAAGATAGTTTCAAGTAAAACAAACCTTCACAGCCTTTAAAACACTTACTGAGCTCAGAATTCGGTGCCATACAGAGACTGATTTGGTCTACGAATCTAGACTGGTTTGGTCTGAGAGTAGTAGACAGTGGGAATTTACTGTTATTTGCAGTAGTTCTGGTAAAACACAGCCCTTTTCAATGTATCCTCTTGTATTCATTTGACTTTGACTCCTCTTTCCTCTTTAGGACCAGGATTTTCTCATTAACAAATTAGCCTGCATGATCCCAAGGTGCTCCTGCTACTCCAAGGGCTGAAACCAGGTGCTGGCTTGGGGCGGAGGAGGAAGGGGTAGCAGTCCCCTGTCTTTGCTTGGGGCCGTTGGGTGCTCTGCAGAGGGACGCGGTCCTGGTGTCAGGCAGGCGATCAGCCCTCGCACACCCAATGCCTCGCTGCAGTTTTGCATCCGTGCTGTATCTTTTCCTTTCTTGATTCACAGCATTCTCCACAGCAGTTAGGAGACCAAGCAGTCTCCAGTCAGATTATTTCCTCCTTGTCTAAATTTGCCTGAAGCTTTAATTGGAGAAATACGTAACATTTTCTTTCACAGCAGGTGGAGGCAGCGTGTGGATGGCAAGCTTTCCTTCCTGCCGGTAGCTGGTGCTCAGTACCACCGCTGTGGTACATCCCCAAGGGACCCCTTGGATTTCTTAATCTGAGTCTCTCCTAAATAGGAGGATATGATGAACAGTCTTCTGCACTGCACAGAAGTCATCCCACAAAAGCCTGTTTTGTCTTGGGAATCCAGAAAAGTTTCAAGATTTGGAGATGTGTCCCACTCAGATCTCTTTCAAGAACAAAGCTGATCTGTCACCAAAGGTCAGCAGATCGGCAGTGAAATAACATTGCCCTGTCTTCACTGAAACAAGCAGGTAAACCCCACAGAACCATGGGACCCATAGCGCTGTGTTAAACCTCTCTGCCCTCAAACATATGGTTAAACTTCAGAAGTATTAGCTGGTTTGGGATCTAATGGAATATTTTTGTCTTCCTATAGTTTAAGGATTTCCAGTGTTTCCTTTCTGATATCATGAATCTGACCATTGCTAGGTTTAAAAAAGCTAATTTTAGGCATTAATTAAAAAATTACAAATCACTGACTTCCTGGCGAACCAACTACAGAGGCACTTGATGGATATGAGCAGAGGAGAGGGATGCTCAGGACTGCAATGATGTGTCCAGGAGGAGCACGGTCAGGCAGGCGCAGGCATTTATCTTCAAGGGTGCTCCGTGCTTCAAGCGTGCAATGCTGCTTACTCTCCAGGCACCCAACTCATGCAGAACCGTGTGACACTTTCAGTTTTTGGTAGAGCTGCCACACAGTTTTAGCCTTCCCAGATTTGTTGATGTGGGGTCCCTGGCTCTATGACTTTAAAGGAGAACAGGAGACCCCAATGTCCAACGCAGAGGTTCAGGAGTACCTGATGGCTGCAAGACACTTGGGACACTTGCAGGACTTGGGATGCAGGAACTATACAGCAGATGACCTTATTTCACTGATGCAGTATTTTGGTCTGTAGGTCTGTAGTCTCAATCCCAAAGTCTTCATATTTCACAGGCTTTTGAGAACATTTTTATGAATCATAAGGGAATGCAAGAATAACCTCACTCATGCCTGAAGTCTGCCATGTCCCGCGTGCACTTGGCTTGTGCATGTATGGTTTATAGAGCAAACACAGCAGCAAATGATTACTGGTATCTATTATGCTCAAAGCTGCCAAATATTTCCAATTTAATCATTTTCTTTCCTGTTTTCATGTGATCACAATTTTCTATAAAAAAAGAAAAAATAACCTCTGTGGCTTGAAATTTCCTCTCTTTTTTTTCCTAAATGATTTTTCTAAGTTTTTTTTTTTTTTTAACAGCGTTCTTTCATCCATTTTTGAAGTGGTAGCAGTTTAAAAAAAAAAGGAAGGAAATAAAAAAAAAAGATAAATTATTTCCACATAGCATAAACCTCTCAGACTACAAAGTTTTTTTTATTATTATTTTTCCTGGAAGAGTCAGGAGAGAGTTAACATGGACATAATCTGCATTGAAGGCTGATGTCCTCCAGTCAAGTTTCTACTCAGCTACATTAACTTGGATCATTTTGCAGTATTTTGGAGAAAGACATTTAACAGATTTGACTAGAAAGGCAGAAACTTAGCTAGGTAGTCTTTGGTCTGAAACCTCCAGATATATTATGATCATTAAGTGTCCCCATTCCTCAGTCTGCATTTTTGTTTCTAAGAAGCAGAGCTTGTATCCTCTTTAGGATGAATAACTTTGAAAGAAGGAATTTACAAGCTCCACAAGATTATTGGTTCCAGATTTCTTTCCTTTCTTTCTCCTCTCCACACATAATTCGAGATGTCTTTTCCTTAAAAGTTTAGGTAAATATGTTGAAAGTATTAATGCATCACAAAAGTCATAAGATTAAGAATTTAAAGGTCAGCCAACTTCAGGAATTATTAAAGCAAAATTTGCAAGATCCTTCCCCGCCTCCAAAGATGGATAACTACAGCTTTCCCCTGCAACCTACCTAAAGAGTTCATATTGTGTTTGATCCTTGATTCAGACATAAACTAGAGGAAAAAGACTTTACCATTCTACCAAGAATTAGCATGGAACTCCTCTAATTTTGGTAGGAATTGCATGTATAAATCCATCTGAATTTACAGTGCTCTGTTAGTTATGTCCTAATTCAAAGTTATAGAATTTGTCTATTTTCAGGTATGTTCTCCTCAGCCATGTAGAGGACCTGAGCATGGACAGGATACAGCCACAGTAGTACAAAAATTTCAGGAAAATAAATAAGGGTCCTCCATATATAGAAAAATAGAGGAAGTATGTTTTGGGAAAAAAAAAACATAGCTTCTATGTACATATTTCAAGTTAAGCTGGGTTCCATAGGTCATCTGCCTTAATCTGAAACTGTGCATCAGTGACACAGACTATGGCAGCCCGGGGAGGACTTTGCCATCTCTTCCTAATTGGAAGGAGGGTCACTATAACTTGTTCTTGGTTTAGGATGCCCAGGATGGCTAAGCGGGCCCAGCTGCGGAGAATTCATTAATTCTCCCTACTGTAGTCTGCCTGTGGAGTGTGGCTGCAGTGGAACCCTCTTAAAGGGTGATTAACCCCAATGTTGTTTCTTACTCTTATTTTCTAAGAAAGTGAAAGTCAGGCAGAAAAATGCTCAGCGTATTTGTGAGTAAAATATAGAATAGAATAGAAACAAAAATACCTGGCAGTTGTTTTTAGTAACAGTGTAAGAGAGGCTATCACAATGTGGTTCTACAAATCTTCCTCTTTCTAAAGAAATACTCTGAACCACTAATCTAAAACTAAGTAAAGAGCTATTGCCAAGACATTTTTTTTTCACACACCGTGAAAATTCTTATTACTCAACAAACTTGTCTCAGATGGTCTGTGGCCGCATCCCTCCAGGACTCTTGCTTTAACCGACTCTTAAATTAAAAATAGTTTTCTGCCTTCTCTGGTTTCTTCTGGTAAGACTCAATATCTTGAACAAAAATCAGTTAGTATACCTTTTCAGTATGGATATTTAGACGTGCACACTCCATAGCTGAAGTACTTTTTAACCACACATTTTCACCACTTCCAGTGTCATCATTCAGCTCTTCCAGGAACTGTTTAGTCCTTTTTTTTTTCCATACCTAATAGAGAAGCAGCTCCAGGTATAGCATCATACTATTTTGATTTTTTTTTTGAGATATAATTTTGCATTATCTGTGTTTAAAAGTAGAGAAAGAAGCATTTGCCTCTTCCTCTGCCCTGTTTATATCTGAATGCAATTAAATTTCCTGTTTCTCTGTATGCTTTACTTTTTAATCGCTTTCTTTCTCTCTTTGTCAGACGTTAAAATGGATAAAGGAAAAGATGAAAATATCTCCGTGACATAAAAGCAGTGTATCCTATATGGGAAAAAAGACAACAACGATCTCTCTCTATGCAGGATGGCACCTGGCTGTTTGCCGTGTAGATTTTGCAACTGGTGACATGAGCTGCCTGGCCACAGAGGGCTGTTCCAGAAAAAATGGAGCAAAACGTTTACGAGAAGATGTCTACCTCTCTTCATGCTCTCCCAGGATGCATCCTAACACCTGATGGGAACTACTCCCACAGAGAAAGGCTAAAGCCTTTGCCACCCATGCTCTGACCACCTTCTACAGATCACTTTTCCACCTGTCCAGACAATGCCTTGCCACTGGGTCCATCTGAAGCCCAATTTTCATGCAAATCACATGCTAATGCTATTTTTCACCCTCAGTAACACGGCACATTAGGAAGGTCTAGTTTGGTCTGATTACGCAGCATATCTAACAAGAAAACCCCAAAATGTACTTAAGGAAACAGAGCTGAGAGAGTGTATTTGGCCTTTATTCTGATATTTCTCAGATTCAACAGGCTGCTTTTCTTTAACATGGAGTTAAATAAGAAAATCTGCTTCTATCATAGTTTGGTACATAGGGTGAGCAGTAGGCTATAGGTACTCAAAAAGGCATATCACAGACATACTATGCTTTTTAATGAAAAGTAATCTAGATGGATGAGACAAAAACATAATCACAACATATATGAATAAATATTTGTTTGGAAATGAGAGATGGAGAATTTTTATTATCTCTTTCTCTCTCTTTTCTTCTTTTTTTTTTTTCTCCAAGTAGCGTGGAAAAATACCAAAATTTCACATCTACATCCTATAGATGGGTGTACTTAAAAAAAAATAGTTTCCATTAAAGTTGAAGAAAACACCACTTTTTGGTATTAGGAAGAACTGCCAGGAGTCATCGTTATTGTATTCAGATCTTAGACAACCAAATGCTTACTTTGAGGATATATTTCCAAAGTTAATGTCTTTTCCCCTAACAACATTGTGTACCAAAGGCAAAGAATATCCACCTGGTGGGAGGAAGGAATGGGAGAAAAGACTGAAACTGAAATGAATAATTTATCTGTTTGTGAGAGAATGATAAATCTCAGAATATCTAGCTCAGACAAGATGAGAAGGCAGAAATAGAAAAAAAGGGCAATATGATATTTTATCACAAGCAGCACTCTATCATTAATCACAAGAAAGAAATGTTACTAAAAATATGGAGAGAGGAAATGTGGAAAATATTAAGAAAAAACACAACTCAGGCAGCTTTCATGGAATAAAGGTCTTATTGGCATAATGCCCTTAACATCCACAACACAGGGACGCTGTAGATGTTAACTACCTTGTTTGTGTAGCAATTTTTAAAAATAAATTCAGAGGCTTACCAGGAGAACAAAAAGGCAGTAAAAGAACAATATTAGGTGTCTTCGAAAACCAGGTAACATCCCTTTATTAAATATTGCCCATGCCCATCCTGACATTGCTTCATGTGTGACACAGTAGCTGAAGTAAATGGGAATAACGAGGCATTAATGTAATGATGTGGCCTAAATCAGCCCTATATAGAGACTTAAAAGGGGATGAGATCACTTGTAAAGGAATTGGAGTTGAATCACATATAATTCTTTGGGTAAACAACATGAAGCTGTTGTTCTTTGTGTGACAGCATTCAGGTACCAGGGGAGCCAAAATAACTAGCCGGTTATTCCATAGGAGATGTGGCTGTGCCCCCCACTCTGCCAGGATGTGGATGACGTGTAACAGTTCATTCTTCTGCCTAAAACACAGTTTTCAAGATTTTGCAAAGCAGCCAAATCTCAACCTGCCTCCCCTGCATTATTCAAAAATGCTTTCCAATAATTTAAAAAAATACATATTATTGTCAAATTTTACCTTCTCGACTCTTGGGCATTTTGCCCACACAAAAGGAGAAAAACAGCTTGCCTTTTTTCTTTTTCAAAGTTTTTTGTTAAAAAAAAGTCTACTTTTCACATCCTGAGGCTCAAAGACAGTGGCTTTGTCTTGATCAAATAGCCAAATAAAAGTTGTCTTTGAGCAGTCCATGAGGGAACTTGCAGGATTTGGAGTAGAATAAACCAGAAGTAATTTGGGTAGCTATAACATAAACTACATCAGCTGCAATAACTTACTAGTGAAGTTCGTTCTTTGAAAACACATTTTATTGTTCACAGCAGACCAGAGGGGAGGACGAGAAGCCATGATCAATGAAAACCAGGACACACAATTCTATTCCATAAGTCATTAAATAATATGAGTAAAAACAACTGCAAATCTGTCAAACATTCAGGTTTAGAGGAGAGCACAGTGAAATATTCTTGCATAAGAGGTTGAATTGATTTCAGGCAGTTTCTCATATAGACATCCTCAAGCCTTCAGTAGCAGTGTAAAATTTAGGATTCAGAAACAGAAGCTCTTACAGATGTGATCTTCAGCCCTTTTGGGGATTTAGTCCTTAGGTTATGAGCAGAATTAATTTGGAGATAATAAAACGCTTACATCACTCCAACAGATGACGTTATGAGCAAAAGGTGAAAAATAGTGCAAAGGAAAATGGGGGTTAAAATAAATGACATTTCCATATGGCAGAAATCTACTTGGACATGCCAAAACCACCTGTACAGTCACATCTGTGAATATAATCATAAGAGCAAAAAGGACAAATTTAACTTTTATTTTATTTTTTTACACCTAACTTCCCATGCAGAAGATGCAATGTCTAATGGGTATATGAAACCACAATTGCATGGTGCTGGTTACCTGGAGCAGGGGGAAGAACTGTGCTTGGCTTCCTGCTTTTCATGCTGCGGGAGGGCTGTGAGGGGCAGGGGGACACTGCTGGGGACACCAAGCTGAGCCGGGGCTGCCCTGCTCCTGTCACCTGCATCCATGGTGGCAGCAGCTGGGATCAGAGCGGATGTCCTGGAAGCCGCTCCTGTGTCCTGTGGCAGATTTTTATTTTATTTTATTTTATTTTATTTTATTTTATTTTATTTTATTTTATTTTATTTTATTTTATTTTATTTT